>BGNK01000948.1:46627-70593 GCA_003297005.1 Symbiodinium sp. clade A Y106 | reverse complement strand
CGGAGTAACACTTCGGCTTGAAGCTCAGCAAAAGTTGAAGGCAACGTATGTCGAACCAATCATTGAGATCGCCAGAATGACAGCTAGAGCGCCGATCATCAATATCAATCACGACCCAAAGTTTATTGCCGCCGGAAGCGAAGAAGCAAAGAAGGTGGAGAACAACCTCACGGGATTTCAAGCAATGGGTGCCTATGTTGCTCTTGAACTACGAGTTCGCGGATGCGTCGTCATACATGGATCTTCGTTCTGGTCCAAGATGGCATGTCAATTGAAGCAGTCGAGTACCGGAATTCACATGTTGTCATGAGAAAACACATGGTGACGGTGACGAACACGTCAGACTGTGGAGGGCATTCGCTATTTATGAGAAGCAATTGCTCACTGAGAAAATGGTGACCGCATGCTTCATGGATCACAACAAGATCAAGGAGTGGGACGATACCATCAATGCTCCCGTACTCAATCGACCAGACTTCGCAGAAATCTGGGAGGACAAGAGCGGAGTTGCTGTGTCAATGGGAGTGGACGCTTCGACATGGTTCGATGCTGAAAAGAGACAGAGCATCCATCCGGAGCGCAGGGCGACAGCATAGCTGAGCATGCCTCCGCGATATGGCAAGATTTCGACATCACATTGATCATGCCCGAGCCCTACTACGACCAAAGACAGAATTGGTTCAAAATCGACAATTATGCTTCCTCCGATCCCAAGTACACCGCTGGGAAAGCATTCTTCTGCGAAGGATGTCGTGGTATGCAAAGTCCTGAAGCTTTCCGGCAGGCCAACTTTTCAAGTCGGCGGAAACGGTTATCCTCAGATATGCATCGGGTGCGCGCATACTGCTGCACTCAAAGTTCAGAGCTACGTGGACAACTTTCAGCAATTGACAGATTCTCAAAAATACGCCCTCGCATCAGCTATATATGCCTACGACACAACTTTGCAGTTCAAGAACCCGAGTGACGACATGGTGGCTCCGGTTGCCTACACGGAATACGGCAAAACGATTTCTCACTATGGTGGTCTTCGTATAGCTCCGCATCACGCAATTGAGTAGATGGGGTAAGGCCAAACAGTTGGCGTGGGACAGGGCATATGACAAGGATGGTGAACCTTGCTACATCTGCTACTACGACGTCGGCAACTCCGTCTATGCGGGATTCATGAAGTCAATCTTGACACCAGAGGACAGAAGGGAACTTTACAATGCACTTGGAATCCTCACTTTGGCAGCAAGATTCCCGAATCACTTCACCAACTGGGGTGGATCTGAGGGTGCCAACGCCTGTGTGCGGGGCCTCGAAAGATCGATGTGGCGCTATGCCGCTGCAGAGGCCATCGAGCTGATCACAGCCGACTCGCCCAGAAAGAGATCAACCCCCAAACGTGACGAGGAAATTGTCAATTTCATCAACTCGATGACTCATGGGCTACCTGTCGAATTCGAGGCCCTGGTGGATGGCGACTCTTATCTTCCAAATGTGGGGGTAATGACGAGCCCGCCGAGGTCGCAACAGCTCCACCTATGCCCGATGAAACGGAAACGGTGGAAGACCGACAGCCCGAAGAGGAGGATGAAACAGCGGACCCCAACCATGAGATACACACGAGAGCAAGGGAACAATTGATGACGAATCTCGAAGACTTGGCTGATGGCACTGTCAGGATTGGTGATCGTGTGCTTACGTTTTGCGTGGCATGCGGAGATCCTAGACACACTCTGGCGGAATGCAATTTCGACACCACCAGAACTGCCGAAGTCAACAGAGGCATTGAGATCATGCGTCAAGCCCTTCTCCGATATCCAAAGCATCAACCAAGGCTACGTGGAGCAGATGCAACATCTGATGTTCCTATGCAGCCTGCAGATGNGAGGCATTGAGATCATGCGTCAAGCCCTTCTCCGATATCCAAAGCATCAACCAAGGCTACGTGGAGCAGATGCAACATCTGATGTTCCTATGCAGCCTGCAGATGACGAAGCAACCATGGAAGTGGAGACCGGAAGTGCAGCTTCATCTACAACCAGACGACCCAAAGCCAAAGCGCGACCCCGTCGTGCAACAATCATTGCCGACGTGATCCTCATCAGGTATGACAACCCTCGCAACCTCGGATCAGATGTGGCGAACAGAAGAGGGCAGTTCCTATTGTGTTGACATTGACGGAATAGGACCCACCAGTCAAGACAGAGTATGCCAATTGATTGAAGAAACGTCATATCACAGGGATCGGCAACTTCCTCAACGTGGAGATCGCCCCAAGTATGCTATCAACGCAGACACTGGCCACTATGACAATGCTGGGTATGCTTGCATGTCGGACGGTGTGAAGGGTGGACTCCTGGACCTCTTGCCAACTGAAGGAGCCCGTTTCATCCACAGCAAATGGAACATTATCGATACTTGCCGTCCCAGAGACCTGAACCACCGTGCTATGAACAATGCTTCGTGGGCTTTGTCCTGCATTCAAATGGGTTTGCGTCATCACATCGGCAGAGTGGCAGGAGCCACTTGCCTTGACGGAAGAGGCAGCACGCGATTCCATGCTGTCATTCGCTGTGACGAGGGAGGTTGGGTGCATATCGACGATTTGGTCAGAATGGAAGTGCTTTGGTCAGCTCAATCTCGAGGAATCACGACGACAGCATCACATACTGATGAAGAGCAGCGGAGAAGGATCTACAATGAGAGGATCCAACTGTTGATCAACGGCAATCTCCTTGGAGCAAGGCAGCGGAGCGGAAAGGTTCGTCTTCAATTCCTTGGTGTCAGGTTGAAGGATCCTTCTGCAGGGCCTTATAATCGGTTGGCGTGCCGGGATCCAACATGATGGTATCGAGACAAGATCAGATCGAAGAATTGCAGAACAACCGTTACACCAGAGGTGAGCAACAGTGGCTTGGACCATGTGACGGTTGGATCCGACCATGGGCTGTCANATCGAAGAATTGCAGAACAACCGTTACACCAGAGGTGAGCAACAGTGGCTTGGACCATGTGACGGTTGGATCCGACCATGGGCTGTCAGGGCTTTGAGCGGACACTCTGTTCACTTTGACCCGGAAAAGAATCTGATGGAAATCGACCCTCACAAGTTCGCAATTTCCCCGTCGATCTTGCTCGTGAATCAGATTGGCGGTGCTTTTCATGCAACAAGTTGTCGGAATCTACTTTCGATCGTGGAGAGTGGTATTCTTCCGGGCGCAGCCATCGAAGAAGATTACGGTTCAAGGTACGAGGCAGGAAGGCTTCACAGCTACTTTGGCATCTTTGCTCCATGGGACTTGCGGAACACCACTACAAAACAAAGGGTTTCCGGAAGAGGAAATCAGAGAATGCCGTTGACCGTACTCTACATTCCCTCGATGGACCTTGTACGGCAAGGAGGAAGACTCACAGACAGCGGCAACATCATCGTGAGTCGTCCTGTACCTTTCAGCCTCGTCAAGGAAGCATGGTTTTGCGTACCAAGAGACAATGACAGAAGAGGCTTCGAGCTCGTTGAGAAGATCATGGACGAACGTCTCGAGGATGAGCTTGTACTGGACTACCAACCATCTCCTATCCTCCGCGACTTCAAGAAGGACCGGACGCCGGCTCGTATCATGGGCCTGCTATGCGACATGCCAACTGGACCCCACAACGCAGAAAAGGAGGACTGCTGTGTGCCCTTGCGGCCTCAGTTGATTATCATCCAGAGGACACTCGCCGACATCATCACATGAAAGAGGCAGTCGTCTTCATGATCAAGCGCACTCGTCCTGGTGATTTCTGCGGTGGAACTGGAGGCAACAAAGTTCGCTTGCGTCTTTGTCCAGCTTGCTATTATGCAACACCGTCTCGATTTTCGAGATGCACAATGTGGACCAGCGTCAAGTAAAGAACACCGTTCAAGTCTTCCTGTCTTGGACTTGCGGAAGCATCCGTGGAAGTCCCAAGTACGAACATTGCACAGACTATGGAGGCGGCAGCAGCAGCAGCAGCAGTACCTGCAACAGGAGCCGAGGAAGATGAGAATCTGGAGACTATGACAGTCGCTGAACCGGAGATGGAAGTGGAAGAACGACAGCCGTCCGAAGGTGAGCCCGAACGCGACGAAGAGCTACCTGACATTATTCAGTATCAGGAAGACGTATCCGTCGAGGCTCTCGAGGAACGTCGACCTTTCCTCCTTCCTGGACGCACGGTGATCACAGACCCAGAGCTACTCATCGCTCAGACGCCAATGCAACCTCCATACTACCCTGACATGAAGACAGGCTACTGTGTGGATGCTATGCGACCAGCTTTCGCCTACATGGCGTATTGCGCTTCGGACTATGTACAAGGTCTGGCCTTCTACGTCGTCTTGGTTGACCATGCCCTATGATACCATGCAAGAGAGGTTTCGTACCGGCTCTCGCTATAATGTGCTTGGGAATTGGCCGGCAAACATGTGTGTTCCCGATCCTGAAACCAACATCAGCAGGGAAGTCACAGACGAAGAAATCCAAGCTTGCGGTGCACACGGAAGAGGCGAAATTGTCGATCCAGATGGCCATTGGGTGCTCAAACGATTTCGTGCGAACCAGATTCGTTCAGCACTTACTCGGGGATCCATCCAGATGGGCTACACAAGAAGCACGTTCAACCCTGAGACCTACATCAAACGAGGCCAGACTACGAAGCAGATGCATTTCAGCTGCTTGGGCGTCCTGTGCGNACTTACTCGGGGATCCATCCAGATGGGCTACACAAGAAGCACGTTCAACCCTGAGACCTACATCAAACGAGGCCAGACTACGAAGCAGATGCATTTCAGCTGCTTGGGCGTCCTGTGCGTGATCATCCCCAAGATCACTGGGTATTCCCAATTCTCGCTGATTCGACCGACACCAACTGGACCTACCGAATTTCTTTATATCGACCCCGTGGGAGTGATCCTCATGCAGAGTCTCAACGACACGTCTGCTACCACTATTGCACTCCTCATCGATCACAACGTTCAGGTCCCCGCAAAGTTCACGGACAAAGTGACAAAGCAGAAGATTGATGCCGAGACGAACCCACAGGTCCATGCCAAGCGCAATGCTCTACATCACCTCACGCACTCGGACTTTATGGCCACCGGTGTTAGAAGGTAGTACCTGTGCCTTCAGTGTGAGGAAGAGCGTGAACGCCTTGCTCGTCCACCTCAATCCAATCCTGAAGGTGAAAATCAACGTCGTGTACGCAATGCCAACTCCTGGGAGAGAAAGGCAAAGGCAAATCGAAGACTCCTGAAGAACGCGAAGGCGAATGGGATCGATACCGACGTTGGGGCCGTGACAACTGGTGAGGAATGTCCGAGCGGAAACCTTTCTTTGTGGCATTGGCTGCCTGCGAGTGATCTTCACTCCTGGCCTACTTCTTCGGTGACTTCCTTGTCTCAATTCATTTTTGGGGGATCGTTGCCAACGTAGCGAAGTGTCACAACATTTCTAATTGGGAATCAAGGCTGTTATCCAAGAAAACCATCAAAGTTGCTGCGGAATTCTTCTCCTTTGTCTGATTGCGACTCTTCCGATGTGAGTAGTGCCGGAGGCGCAACTCATGGGGGGTGCGAACGGACGTCGATGCCTAGTCCAATTCGTAGGTATCGCGACCTGAGCTATGCAACCGTATGTCATGATNGACTCCGTGTTGCGGATCTTGTCTCTCAATCCTTTTCGGCATACACATGGGACCGGATTCGGACCATGTCTCATGTTGTCGTGCCAGTACTCTATGCTCCGCATGTAACGCAACTTTGGCTCAAGAAACTCTATGCCAACTAGCAAAGCTAGTAAGCCTGAACCGACCTAACGGAAGGATTCGAGCCATTCCCGTGCACAGACAACTCGTCACTGACCGCGTTGCGAGAAAACAGTGGGACCGAGTTTGCCTGCAAGGGTACTGGGACAGAGTGGAAGTGATTATCATACAGCTCGACTAGGCGAACCACATCTATTCTTACAAGCTCTGGTGAGGTGAGCATCAACNGCCTGCAAGGGTACTGGGACAGAGTGGAAGTGATTATCATACAGCTCGACTAGGCGAACCACATCTATTCTTACAAGCTCTGGTGAGGTGAGCATCAACATACAGTATCATCGATACCAGTTACCAAACCCTCACGCATAAACACATTCGGCACTTGCGGCAGTCAGGCAACTGTTTAAACATGTGTTTAAACATGGGTTTAAACGCATTCGGGATGTGTGTCATGCAGGGAACTGTTTAAACATGGGTTTAAGCACATTCGGCATGTGCGACACCCACCGAACTGTTTAAACATGTGCTTTAACATGGGTTTAAACACATTCGGCACTTGCGGCAGGCAGGCAACTGTTTAAACATGTGTTTAAACACATTCGGGATGTGTGTCATGCAGGGAACTGTTAAACATGTGCTTAACATGGGTTTAAACACATTCGGGCATGTGCGACACTCACAGAACTGTTTAAACATGTCTTTAAACATGTGGTTAAACATGGTTTCAACACGTTCGGGATGTGTGTCATGCAAGGAACTGTTTAAACATGTGTTTAAACATGGGTTTAACCACATTCAGCATGTGCGACACTCACAGAACTGTTTAAACATGTGTTTAAACATGGGTTTAAACACATTCGGCACGTGCGGCAGTCAGGCAACTGTTTAAGCATGGGTTTAAATACATTCGCCGAATGTGTAAACCCGTGTTTGGTTCAACCTGGTTTAGACCTGTTTGAACATGGCTGATGAGAGGNCAGTCAGGCAACTGTTTAAGCATGGGTTTAAATACATTCGCCGAATGTGTAAACCCGTGTTTGGTTCAACCTGGTTTAGACCTGTTTGAACATGGCTGATGAGAGGATTCTATGAATGCATTTACACACGAATGTTTAAACATTTCGCTTCATGTTTAGTTTAATTGGTTTAAACATGTTTAGACGGTTTAAACATGACTCGTCCGAGGGGTCTCTCGGTTTAAACAGTTGGCGTTCAAACATCGGTGCGTTTAAACAGTTTAAACATAACCCCCTCCCCGACCCTGGTACACGGTGTAGGGCCGTGTAGGGTGTAGGCGAGGCTACGGTTTTAACGGCTCGAGGTTCAGAATTCAAGCGAAAACAGCGAAAAGCGAAATAAACGAAATTTACCTTTTACGCTTTTTGGCTTTTACGCCGAATCAGCGCCCTTTACGCTTTCACGCTTTTGCACTTTTACGCTGAGAACGCGCCTTTTACGCTTTTACGCTTTGCCACTTTTACGCTTTCAGACAAACGCGTGCCAGGAAAACACACAGGGGGCAGGGTAAAAGCGTAAAAACGAAAAACAAAATTTCGGTTTTACGCTTTTACGCTTGTACACGGAGCTTGTCTGGCCCAAAGCGCCAGAGAGCATAACCGAAAAGCGTAAAACGCGAAAAACGAATTTCACGTTTTACGCTTTTACGCTTTTACGCCCACCCGACGTACACGGACCCGCCAAGCAGAGCAACGCCGGCAAGCCAGCTTAGCTTCTTTTCCTTTCCATTGGCCTTTCCGCCTCCCCCCATCATCAGCACCGGAACGTGCTGCTTTTCGGGGGGCCGGAAGCGCCACAAGAGCGTGCATCAGTGAATCAGCATCAGCAGGGTCCCTAAGGGCGCGGTGGAGGGGGGTGGGGGATCGAGGGCAAAGGGTGGCGGCAGTGCGGCGGGTGGGGCCACACGCTATTCGAGCAAATTCAAGCATCCGCCGAGGCCGCAGCCCAGGGCGTCTAGATCGGCTTCATGGAATCATGTGTTATCATATAATCTTTCTGCAATGCATTTTTAACTTTTTGAACACATTTTGGGGATAGGTAGGAGGAGCTTTTTGTCTTTGTCGTTGGTCTGCCCAGGAATGTGCCATACCTTGGACGCGCTTTTGTTTTTTGCATACTCCTCCCCGCCCCTCCGCCGGTTTGCTTGCCGCCACCGTCGCCTCCTTCCCCCCTTCTCTGCTCACGTCTCTCCTCTGCAACACCTGCCCCCTACCTGCCTCTCTGCCCTCTTTTCCGCCGTTCTCCCTGCCCACTTCCTCCCACTGCCACCAACCCGTCTTTGCCTTCTTCCTCCATGCTTCGTTGCCCTGCCTTTCCCCCTGCGGCTTTTTGCGGCATGACTGCACCGGAAACTTAAACACTCAATCCCAAACCCTGGTCTTGGACAATACTCTGTTTGTCTGCGTAGCCGGCTTCTGGCTGCGGGCATACATAACGGCTCTCGTGCTGGCGGACAACAAAAATATTATAGTTGCTGTATGGAGGAAACTCCATCCGGATCCGACAGAATATGCAAGCCAGCGACCAGTACGGTGGATGAGGGCTCGGAGGGAGAGTTGCAGGACTGTAGATCAAGATCACAGAGTCCTTGGTATGCCGCCTCTCCTGCCGCGGAATGGCGCACTGAGAAGACTGAGAAGACTATGAGAGAACTGGCCATGCGAGCATCTTGTAACAACATCCTGTCCGTCCTCTTTGTCTGGCAGAAAATCAATGTCGGAGACAGAGCCGTCAGCCAGTCTCAAGAACTTCCTGCAGCTTTCAGTAGGGATTGCCGGATCCATACCATACGAAAACTCAGAGAAGAGGCCGAAGCTAAGCTCGCAAAACGACTGCCGTATGCGCCAAGAGTCGGAAAGAGGTTGGGGATCCTCAGCTCTGTCCTGTCCTGCCTTCCTGCCGAGTCACCTGCATCTCCCAATAACCTGGCCAACACCAAGCGCGTTCGGTTGTCTGCTTTCAACTCACGCATGCCCGACACCGGAGTGGCAGTGGAGTTCAGCTCGAAGCGGAAATGAAGCTGAAACTTGACAACTGCATCTGGACTCTTTTCCGGATCTATCAACGTGGCCATGAGGGCTTGCATTGACGACGACCGTTCCCAGAAGATGTCCGAGTCGACAGGAAAGCTAATGTCCTGGAGTGTGATAGGAATGTCCTGCTCGGACAACTTTTTTTGAAACATGCGTGTGTCTGCATATTGAGAGATGTGGTTCTGCACAGCCTCGTAAAGCATCAGCCCTCGGTAGCCGTGAACTGCTTCCACTCTGACATTCAACTGCATGACTGCCGATGTCACAGGGCTGGGTACCAGCATGAAGGTGTTCAAACCCGAGAAGAATATAATCGGTCCGACCAGCAGTGCTAAAAGAACCAAAAGAAGAGCCACTCCCATGTAAATCTTCTCGAACATCGGCCGCGCTTCTGCTGGATCTGTCATGGCTCTGCCCTCCATGTCCAGTCGTACACGGTATATACCATGGTGGGCGTCCTCCAGCTTCAACCACATGAACAAGTTCATGGACGTTTCGGTAACGGTCCAGTCTGTGATGACCCGCAGTTCGTTCAAGAATGGCAAGGCACTGTAAACCTTAAACACGAGCATCGAACCGATGTCTGTGCTATGGCAGAACCGAAGACCACCCTGCATCACGTGCACGTCATACTTCAACTGCAGAGAGCTCAGCGCGAGGTAAGTCAGGTAGAGCACATAGAAACCAGACAGGGCCGAGAAGCTCATGATCGAAATTTCCTCATGCATCATATCGCGCTTGACGCCTTTCAAGCTCCACTGGCGAATGAACAGCGCGTGGATGGAAATGACATGCACCAGGATATTCAGCTTCTGAACGACCCTGGCCATGATCCCCTGCACAAACAATGGCAAATAGAGCATGCAAGACACTAAGACACTGCAAGGAGGTCCTCATGTGGCTTTACGGGGCTTGTCTTGTGTCATGGGCCAGCCTTCCACATCCAAGACGCCGAGGT
This sequence comes from Symbiodinium sp. clade A Y106, assembly GCA_003297005.1. Taxonomy (NCBI): domain Eukaryota; class Dinophyceae; order Suessiales; family Symbiodiniaceae; genus Symbiodinium; species Symbiodinium sp. clade A. The sequence continues at coordinate 60,807 of BGNK01000948.1, read as the reverse complement.
CTGAACCCGTGCCTGGCCATCATCATCATCCTCACAGATGTAGTCTGAGCGATACCAGGTGTACAGAGCGCGGTCCATCACGATCATGGTCAGGAAAAGAACCTGGTCGCAAACCATTGCTCTTTGCAGCTCTCAGTGGGGACAGCCCGGAAATCGACACCAGGACCCAATAGCTTCAATCGTAGCCAAGGGTCGAGGACCTTCACTTGGTTACCGCCAAACTGATTCGCTCGAAGGGATGCAGAAAAGCTGCGGCCGTTCTCCACCATGGTACTCCAGCCGAAGATAAGCATGGAAAGGCAAGTAAGGGCAAGGCACAAGCGAGGTTCGTAAAGATCCATGGCAGGTCGCCGCACCTTTGTCGCACCCATGATATTCTCCTTCCTAGGCTTTCTCAAAGGACCGCTGGGCTTGCAGGACGGGCACGCAAGCAGCAAACGGAGCACCAGAAACTTGCAACCTAGCTGCAACCATTGTGTAAGCGACTCTAGCATCTCCAATGACCTTTCTGCAAAGGTGCTGGGCTGTCGCCCGACCTAGCACTGCGGTGGAAACGTTTGCTGCCATCATCACGGGTGCATCAGCGCCATGCCTCTAACGCGCCGGCAGCTGACGTCGTCGAGGCACCCCCTGTCTCCACAGCACATATCATTCAAGACTTTTTGCGGCTTTGCGAAGAATGTGAACGCACGCCCGGCCGTTGGACTCTTCATCCTCATCGTCCTCATCTGCTTGTAGATCAAGCGGCTGCATGACCGTAAACGTGCTCATCCTTCCAGGGAGGCAGGTGGCAGGCGTTTGAGCAAGAGAACCTCCCAAACGTACGAGAGCAGACAATGGCTCGATGTCCGTCAAGCAAGAGCAGCTTTGCGACCAAGCATCCTTCGATTTCGCCGTTCGTAATCTTTCAGGCTGTTCAGGATTTCAGAGGTGCTGGAAAACCGACCACCATAACGTGCTGCACACATCACCTGAGTCTTGGTCACAGCAGTTGAGCCAGGAATCTAATCTCAGTTTCTTGAATTCCCGATAGCAGCGATGCTCGCAGACAGGTCGTGCAAACTAAGTAATGAGAAAGCCACGAGCAGCAGGACAATGCTGGCGAGGCAGTCAGCCCACAACACCGAAGTCAAGTTCGGCCGCGCAAGGCTGCAGGGATCGGAAGTCTTTTTCGACTTCACCTCGAGCGAATCTGAAGAGAAGTCCACAGTCGTCATCTCTGTAACGATTCATTGCAACTGCGAGGCCAAGCCCAAGAGAGCTGTGAACGGCATGTCGCTCCCGCACATTGATTTACAGCCATCGTAATTCAGAGAGCCATCCTCACAGAACACGGTTAGCTGAAAAATCACCTTCGCAAAGATGACCTTGGCTGATCAATCCGCTCCGGTGACCAATCAATCATCCACATGCACCTGCCGAGATGCCGAAATGTTATACCACTGTAGGAAAACCCAGACCTGCCAGGGAGGACGTTTGCAGACATCTCTGGCTTTTGTAGTTGTCAGGAAGAACCAACTGTGCTTCGAAGCGCACGGCTGTGGGGCAACAGGGCAAGAGTGTGCGAATCAGTTTACGGGAGCCCAAGAGTCCTTCCAAGGGACGTGCGGAAAGGACATGAGGGACATCACAACAACAGACACGCTGACTGCAGCCGTGATCGAGCGGAACGACATAAACTGTAAAGCACCTCAGCTCTTCAAGTTCCTGCGGCACAGTGCAATCCAGCCGCGATGCTGATCAGGCCATGAAGCAAGCAATACTGAGCAAAGCGCTTGATATCACCAGAGCCAGCAGTGACTGAGACAGAACAGCTTTGCACAGAAGAATGCCAATGCTGTTGTTCTTCCGATGCTCGTACAAAGTCTCGTCATTTTCCTGAGCATGACTAATCATTAACAAGATTTAGGGAAAGGCCTTGACGATCGCTTGAAGCAGGCCACGAACCACTGCAAGATGCCACTGAAATAAAGGCAAAACGAATATCTGCGTTGGAGTTTGGTAGGATTTGTTGGGGACGGGCTCATCGATTTGTTGCCGGGGATATGTTTCTGTGCAAACCCCGTGTCCAAGCATGTGTCTGCTAAGACGAGATTCGCCGATGAAGAGCATGTCATCCAAGCATGTTTGCAGAAAGCCAGCAAGGCAAGGGAAATCCCAAGCACTGGCGCTGGATTCGTCCTCTTCTCTGGACTCTTCCCTCGGGGCCTCGCATTTGCCACGAAGGCTGGAGAAAGTATCTGCTGCATTCGGAGAAGGCTAGCCACAAGCCAGAAACATGCTGCAAAGGCGCCTCCGAGGCAAAGGAAACAACTGTTGCAAAACGTGCTCTCTTGCTGGCGCTGTCCGTCGCATCGGGCCTTCATGCACATCATACTGATTCACCACTGTCCTGCCTGCAGTGTTCCTGTCATGCCCAGCGTCGCGTGAGCCACCGCTAACCCGTCGTCTTGTATCGAGGGCCTGTGAGCTGCCAACACACGGTCCGCTGCTGTTTGATCGCACGGGCGACATGGTGATGCAATGTGGATTCTTTCTCCGTTTGCAAAGCCTGTTCGTTGCTAGAGACGTGCTTCGACTCTGCGCAGCAGATGGTGGCATGGAGCGCATTTCGACCTGTCACTGCACTTCGTGGTTCATGCAAGCTCTAGCATTTCCGGGTCACTAGATTTGGAGCAGGTTTGAGTATATTGCAGAATCGGTCGCCTCTGCCGGGCGGTCATCTTCCTGAAGCATTCACGACGGAAGGCTGCTTTTCAAGAGCACTCTCAAACTGTCCAAGTGTCCTTGAGCATTGACAAAACCATGTTCCGACACTCTTGGAGCAGCCGCTGCTTGGCCGCCGCTTCATCTGCAACGGTTATCATTTTCAGCTTGCGCAAGTACCTGACGCACGCAACACGAAGACCGGTCTTCGTGCGTTTCTTGTGACAACGGGCCTGCGGTATAGGTAATCCACCACGCACTTGTCTACCCAGGCTTGTGCATGCAGCCTGTCAGCGTATGAGCTTTTACCGTCGACTCGCACAACAGTTGGGCCTTCGCCCTATCCCCCTTCTACTTTCTGTTCCTGGCACGCCCTCTGCAGCAATTGCCGCTTGCAGTTTTGCGCAGGGGGGGCTGTCTACGTGTTCGCGCCTCTGCTGCGGGGTCAAATTGTCGAGAAGGCGCTCTTCTCCTTGCGAGGCACTTGTGAACTCCTCGAGCAAGCTGCGCACCTCCAGCATCGTTTCCAGCTTACAGCGCTTTACTACAAGTAGCAACTTTCAAGAATTCTACTCCCCACCAGCTGCTCTTGGACGCCACCCTGCAGGCAGATGTGCTCCACGCGTGCAGCGGACTGATTTGCCTCCTCCTGCGAAGGTGATGTCGTGACGGCATGCAGCACAGAAACGAGCAGCTGCCCCAAGCAAATTACATGATTGGTGACAACCTGCCCAGATTCGCATGAAGGTATGTGTGCTGGGGTGTGCCTCCTCTTCTGTGAATGCTGCCCGCTGGCCGTCCCATATGGACCGCAAGTTGTTCAGGTGGTGGGTCAGTCTGGATAGCTTGCTGAGAAGAACCTTGGCAAGGAGACTTTTGCTGGCTCTCTTTGTTTTCTGGATGCCTTCTTCCCCCAGTGCATCCCCTACTATATATGCATTCCTTCTATCGAGAGATAGCCCCAGCATGTGACAGCATACCAATTTTCATGTCCTGAATCCCGCCTGTCGCTTCGTGTCCCAGATGGAGATTTGCATCTGTCTGCTGGCTGCAAGCTTCTCAGCATACCACTCGGCACGAAAATCCAAATGCTCCTTCCTCCTCTCGAAGTGGCTTCGAAGCTCGTTGTGCCATCGCAGCAGGAGGATCCTCTGAATCAGGCAGGCTGTGAATACCATCCAATGTATGAGATCTTCAGCAGAAACATCGTCGCCAGATTTCACCATTCCCAAGCCTGGGGTCGAAAGCTTCTATGCAGCAACAGACATGTACACGACAGGAAGCTGGCTTCGGTCTCTATGCGCTCCGAGCCGCTCTGAAAAAGTGCTCCGAGCCTCCAGGCGTCACTGGCGGATGCCATGTCTGACAGAGTCCCGGAATGGAACAGGTAGTGGCACTGCTCCCTGGATACAAATCTCGAAACTTGCACCGGAGTCCCTTCGACCGTTCCGGGCAGCCGCATGGGATGTGGGCAGGGGAAGATCGGGATCTGGCTAACTGTCAAAGCCAAAATAACAAGCATGTTGAAAATTCCAATGGCCTGTGCCGGCCAGACAAGGGCTTTGACTGGGTCGTAGTACAACGTCGCATTGCTTGCTGAGCTCGCGCTGACAAGTGTGAACCACAAATAACCCATCTGAACCACATTGAAGTATGGCTGCAGCGCGAAAGCTGCCAGTAGACAGATTGAAGTAAACAAAGTGGTCACCAACAGAATGACCAGCTTCAGGTGTTCGCCTCTGAAATATGCAATACTCCCCACTCGTTCTCGAATTCGATCGGATGCTGCATGGAGAGTTCTCCTCCACTGTGGCGTCTCTTGTTGCGCAGGTCTTCTGGGTGGCGCGTTGACCCAGTGCTGCTCCGCTCGCAGGACCCAGCATAAACCGAACAAGATCAGGAAGGAGGGGACAGACAGGCCCTGCTTAATGCAGAGCCAACTTACGAAGTCTCGTCCGCAACGTTCTCGCTGTGACATACAGGCCTACGAATCGGGAAAACTACGCAGGGCTGCATGGACACGTGCACCAAATGATGAAAGATGAGCACATTGCTGAGACAAGGGGCTGGAGTGCCAGGTATGCAGGGTTTTCCTTCCAGGTTGCGGGCCAAGTCTGGGTCCCAGGGATCATAGTTCCGACAAGCCTTCCAGTGCGCAATCGTCTCCGGATCAGGCTTTGGACTTCCCAACCCAGGTGGGAGCCAAAGCTCAACGCAGACTTCGAAGAGCAGACTCAGGAAAAGCCCTCCTGACATGACCTGTGCTCGTGTGGGCAACTAAACTTGTGAGCCTGTACAGCTTCTAGAGAGACATCATGGAAAAAACTCTCAATGCCATGCCTTCATCCACAACTTGGCCCGATCAGGCAGTCGGGCTTGCGTTGGCGGACGGACCATATCACCGCTAAAGTAAAAGGCGGCCACGGCCGACAACGGCAGCAAACCTATCAGGTGTGACATGCTGAGCACGGTTGTGCTGTCTTACCCATCCGCGTCCCCTTGTGAAGTTTGAAGTACGAACTACAATTGCAGTGAAGCAGCACCAAAGTGTCTGCTCCACTGTGGCCACGAAAACGATGGCAACAGCCGCAACTTGCGGCGCCGCAAGCAGCAACATCTTCATCTCTTCGACCGGGTCGCTCTGCCTCCATACGACTGCCCATGCGAACCCTAACTACTCCAACCACCTTTTCTTCAATCATCTTGAACCTAGATCTACATCATTCTACATCTACACCCTCTAAACTCCATCGAAGGCTGCTTAACAAGTCCTGCTATCACGCCTCAACGCATCCTGCCAGGCTTCTGGAAGATCTTCCCCTGAGCTTTCGGACACGGTTATTCCCAAAAGAAGCAAAGCTCTACATGTCAGGTCCTAGCATGGGAAATATCATTTCTTTTGGAGTCAGGGGGACTTCTGTGATTGGTTGAAGGCAGCCGTAAGCGCAACGGGCTGAATTGCTGAATCATGAGATTTGCACACGAGGTGCTGCAAAAGCGACGATGCTGCAATTGTCTTTCTTGAAGTATCCGATCGAAGAAATCGAAGCTTGGCTACTTCCATCGCAGCTATCCTTTCCTTTGCCGGGTCACTCTGCTCCAAAGGCTCCGAAACTGCACGCGAAACTGCACGGTTGCCTGACAGGTGTTCCGACTGCACAGCCGCTCAGGAGTTTGGCGGGCCAAGTGTGCGTTGGGTTTGCGGAAGCCTTCCAAGGATCCCAAGTCAATCGTTAGCGCCGTTGCCAGGACTCTGGTTGCTCGTGCCCTTTCACAGGCATCCTTTGCAGCTGTGGCATGGAATTGCAGGATGGTATAGATCTTGGCTAAGATGAGGATGAAGAGTTGCCGGCAGACCTGGGGAACTTGCTTCACAGTCTGGGTGACCGGCTTGCACGCGTAGGAACTGAGGAAAAGCCCAAGTCTTTACCCCAGATGCGGTCACTGAGATTGGACATTGAGCAACAACTGCTTGCAGCCAGAAGTCCACTCCCAAATCCTTGGCCAAGCCCCAATAGACCTTGGCATCCTCCTTCACCAGTACATCTTCGCAGGAACGTCTAGCTCGTGCACGTGCAGTATACAGATGTGTACAGCTAATTCTGCTGGCACTTGCAAGAACTTACATGCACATGCGCGCATCAAAGTGTTAGAGATGTAAGACATATAGCGACAGGTGGGCGAACGACCAGGAGCAATCTCTCCCACACAAGTACGCGTGCAGCATCGGCACATGCAGTACGGGCATCCCGCCACCCGCAACAAATCCGGAACCCGCACGTGCGTGTGTGTGTGTGTGTGTTTCTGTTTGTCCGTGCGTGCGTGTGCGTGTCCCCACACTGGCACAATGGATGTCACATGTACGCCGTACGCACCTAATTACATGAAACGTGCCTGCCTTCAGTGTCATGCCGGCAGCCCAGCCGGTGTGAGATGCTGCGTTAACTGGTCATTTGCGGGATCCAACATCTTTCTCGAAAAAATTCAAAATCGCAAGCGCTTTCCCCGCCCTTTCGACGCTCACACTCGCACACAGCAGGCAAGGCTCCACATAGTCCATCGTATCTCTACTAGCACAGCTCTGGCAACACAGAGATCGAAGCACTGTCTCAAACGGCAAAGGAATTCTCACATCATATAAACAATAAGGCATAGTCACATGTGAAGGCTATACAGTGCTACCTACCATCAGCTGTCAGGGTCAGGTTCGTATGCCCTCTGTTTCAAAAGGCAACTTCTGCTTATGGCTTGTCCTCCAGCAGTACTTACACAACGCATGCAGCCTCAACACGTAGACATGCAGGTCTGTCGACGAATTCAGCACATGCAGCATCGGCATCAGTGCACTTCCGTACTTGCCAAAATGGCACCAGTATTGCAGGGGGGCACAGTACCCTGACCTGATGCGACAAACAAGATTGTGTAGGCCGGCACGAGTGGGTACGTGAAAATGTAGATAATAGATCAGCAGACTCATTTAGTTGTGCATGGTAAAGTCCTCGTCTGGAGGCCATCGGATCAAGTCCAGATGAGCAAAGAGCTGCGCCACTAAAGCGATGCCTGCACAAAGCTCGGGTGCCGTGGGCTCTGGAAGTCCGATGTTCTGGTTTTGCTCCAACACGTTTCAACAGTCTCGGATGGGGATGTGCCCTCTCAGCTTTGCATGTTCCCTCTTTACACCAGTTTCGATAGTCAGCTCCTGCATTGTCCCCTGATTCTTGTATTGTCCTAGTGTATTTGGAACATGCAGCAGGTTCGCAACAGCATGCTAAGCCTGCGCTTGCGGAAAAGACGTCCCCGGTCCAATGCCATGGGTTTCCAACCACGAGTAGCACCAGGCAAGAAATGAGTTGGACAGTCCCAACCACATCTTTGGGAAAGGTCGTGACCTCGGGAGATTTCAGCACAGACCCGTCAGCCAGTACCCCGGTCTACTCAGCACAGCATTCTTGATCAGGTCTAAGCTGCGGGCCAGCAGGAAGACCCCCAAAATAAGCACCTCTGAGGATCGCCGCTGCGCGAATTCCAGGAGCTCCGCTCGCTGCGGTATCTCCATTGGAGGCGTGTGAACGCGTTGTGCTTGGGTGCTTTTACCCTTGTGTTTACGATTCCAGCTGTGGAGCTTCAGGGTACAACACAGGTTGAGGTGCCTTGCTCAGAGCTCGTGCTTCCTGCCGCCGGAATCACATTGCCGTACACTGGCTTTGTGGCTTCGATTTTAATACTTTGGCCCACCGCTTTGTCAGCTCTTTGGACAGCGGGAGCTCTCGAGCCTCTGTGGACAAGAGCTGTTGCCGCTGCGACCTGACCAGAAGCGACTGGCTACATTGGCACCAGTGTCATCGCCTCAGTTCATGCCGGCCCTGTGTCATACACTGCAAGATCCCCCCCAGGTCCCTGCCCTTTGTTGAACAAGGGTCGAAAAGGCCTCTGCACGTGCTCCGCTTGCCACATACCATGGCATCCTCGAACAAACAGGAAGCTAATGGGCATTCATGAGTCTCAAGGCCTCGAAGCCACGCTAAGCTGCGCGCTCCGCTAAAAGGAGAAGCCTGGCCTGGGCGGCTTGCCATGCATTGCGACTTCGAGGGCGAAGTGGCATGCATCACCCAATGTCATGAGCGCATGGGCTCGCTCTCTCTCTCTCTCTCTGTCTCTCGCGGACTCAAGGAGGTCTGTCAGCCGCCAGCCGCGGGGCTGACAGCGCACGGACTGCGAAAACTCAGGCCATGGCAGCCAGCGCGAGGAGCCGACATGCACAGGGCAGGTGAGTCGCGGCTTTCAGCAACCTCAGAAAGGTCTCCAGGCTGGCCCTGGCCGAAAGGCTTCTCCATTCGTGGCGTTACGGGCCGTCCTCTAAACACTTCAAAGCTTCGGTACCTGATGCGAAGCCTGGAGCCGATAGTACAAGGTGAGTAGACGAACTGCGACTACACGACTCCTGAAGCCCTGGGCCCTTCAGCTTTTGAATCTAGATGAGCCTTCCGGCCACTGTTACTAGTGAGCTGATTTCGTCCTCTCGGTTCAGCGTCGATTAGAAGGTCAAGGTTCGGCAGCCGAGCTGGAGCTGAAACAGTGGGCGCCCTTTGCGAACACAAACTCCTGTTGCGTGACTGCGCTAAGAAACTTGGGCCTAGCTGAACTGCGGCGCCAGCACTGATTACAAAGAAGGTTTCGGTAACCGGCTGACAGATTCGTCAGACGTAGCTGTCACAGACAGAAAGGACAAGGTCGTCGTTATCATGTATATACACTCTCTGCACAGAGGGGACGGATGGATCTTGGATCCGGGCATCGTGGGGCCTGAATAGCAACGCTTCACATGCTTACCTCCACCTGTGCACCACCGGCTGTCCACTTGATCTGTCCGGGAGCCTTGCGAACCCTGCGACTCTGACCGATGCTGCGCTCCATTGCATGGAGGTATTCATTGGTTTCGGACTGCACCTGGTAGATGCTCTCCAACCGATCCTCGAGTCTCTCCGTCTGTTGCTTGAGGGCGAACAGGTCCACAGACCGTGCTGTGCCATGCAGCTGGAGACACCTCTGCGCAAACTCCTCGTAACTGATCAAATGGTCCCCATCTGCATCCAGGCTGTCAAACAGAGTCCAAGCATCGACTGCACTAACCTCAGTAGTACGTGGTGCATTAACCTCAAGTAGAAGCAATAGTGACGTCGTCCTCCCGTCGTCCTAGGAACAGTAGCACCGGCATACGACCATTCATTTTGGTTTCTTCTTCTTGTTGCTTTTCGTGTCATTAATACTTTAGAAGAGAACGCGAAAGCTAGGGCAAGGAAGCATACTGGGCAATGGGGCGGCTCGTGAAGCGAATCTATTGCAGCACAGCACTGCGAAACTCTCGACGGCGCCAGAGGGTTTGTATGTGAAGTTAAGGGTTATAGAATGGCACGATGAAGAGAATATCCAAGACTGAGGGAATAATCTGAAATGATGTGTCGATTGGACGTACAAACCCTACGGGCGCTCAACGAATTTTTTNCCAAGACAGCCTTGCGTCCACCGGATGCATCTTCTGTACCTGAAGGCAATGCCACACACGCACTCCCCCTCACCCTGACCTCCAAGGAAAGGGTGATCGGAGATAGCTGGCGGAAAAGAAAGATTATCAGTGGACTCCTTCAGAGTTTACCACATCAGCATCGCCTTCGACTGTTGCAAGCATCCTCCCGGTGGTAACGGCTACACGGGACAAAAGCCAGGTTCGATTCCGAACGCCTCTTTGCACGAGGCTTCCCTCCTTGAGGGGAGTTCCGACAGAACCTTTCGGCATCCCTACTGGTATTAACGCAACTTGCCAGTGATAATTCCATAAGCAACGGTTCTAACCCTCCAAGCACCCCACGCGCTATACCGGATTATAAAAATACCCAATGCTACTGACTGGGGAACCCGGAACCAGGAATCACTGCAAGCTGTGAAACAGAGACTGTCTTTTCTTAAAAATCCTACCTTACAGGTGGANATACCGGATTATAAAAATACCCAATGCTACTGACTGGGGAACCCGGAACCAGGAATCACTGCAAGCTGTGAAACAGAGACTGTCTTTTCTTAAAAATCCTACCTTACAGGTGGACTACACCTAAGTGCTACTCAGGAAGATCTAATCCGAGCCCGAACTACCCTCCGAGACTAGCCCCTCTTCTACCCTAGAGAGGTAATGACCCACCAGACTATGGAACCTGGACCGGATCTTCTCTGAATAGTCCTCGGCGTCAATCTTATAACCGCCTCGCCACAAACTAAAGAGGATATGNCCCTCTTCTACCCTAGAGAGGTAATGACCCACCAGACTATGGAACCTGGACCGGATCTTCTCTGAATAGTCCTCGGCGTCAATCTTATAACCGCCTCGCCACAAACTAAAGAGGATATGCCCTCGGTTGGGGATACCCTGAGATAAAGGCATTGGCACAATGCCCAATGGATGCGTTTGGCTCCCGGTATGCACAAGAGTCTTGCGCCTTCGGCACATCCATTGACAAGCCCTTTTCACGATTTCCCAGGTCCCGACTACGAGGATTATCTTACATAGGAACTCGAGGGTGGTACCATCACAGTTCCCAACAGAGCCCGTAGCCTCTTCAGTGGATTGGTACACTTGAAGACAACCTCCGTTGGCTACACACTCTCCGCCCTCAACCAGTGCAACTTCTCCGGCAGAGACCCTCCGAAGCCCATAAAGAAGAAACCACAAGACAACCCCAAAGAAAACTACTAGCCTAGCCAATCGACCCCACAACCGGTCGTACCGAATAAGCTGCAGCCTCTCGCTTGGGTTCACCTCCTCAGGATCAGGACTTAAACGGCTCTGAGGAACCTCAGCCCAATCTCTCCATACACCAGTCTCTAGACCCTCGACTACGCCCTGGACCTCCTCTACAGTCCAGCCCTCAAGTGGAACCTTGAATGAATCATCCCCGTAAAACACAATCAGTGCCCCCTCCGTCGCTGCATAGCTCACTACCGGCAGTCCCACTTCCTTCCCGAGAGGAAGAGGACCCGGACAATCAGATACAGCCGGCAAGCACTCACTGCTTTCTGACGCTGACACCACTGATGGTTCAGTAGTAGAATCTGCAGAATCCTCAGAGGACTCTTCGGACGAGCTACTACTGTCAACAAAAAACTGCCGAACAGGAACCCCTTCAGCCCTCTGAACCCGGTAAGGATGGTCATCTAAGCTGGGGTCATCGTCACGATCGATGTCCTCTAGAGCAGGGCCGAATGGTCCTTCGCGCTGCCCTGTTCTCAGATACGTCTGAGCGGCATTCCAAGAACTAGCAGTCTCAGTCAAATACCGACTCCGATACCTAACACTAGTCCTTTCCAACCACAAGATCAAACCGTAAAGAACACACGACCGAAACCCAGGAGCTACAGTCCTCAACACATACCAATCCACAACTCTATCCCCTAGAAAACTTAGCAGACCATACCCAAAACGTGCAAACAAGCACCACAAGTAATGCACCGTGCTGGGAGGTCCCCAATACACCTGAGGGAAGGTGGGAGCTTCAGATCTTACCGGCTCACATGTGGGCTCAGGCTCATCCTCGCGCTCATATCCTAAGAGCTCTCCACGGCAGACATAGTGTTCTACCGCAAGAACCCACTGGGGCCCTGAAAAAACCACTGCAAACGGTCCCTCTCTCAAAAGGTCAGCGGCTGCCCCAACAAACCCGTAGCGAAGATAGCATGAGGTGGCCCTCAACCTTCTCCACTCATCAGCTCGATGCCCTAGAAACTGCAGTACCCCAACCCCGGCTATTGACAAAACCTGCACTAAGTAATGCACCACAAGCCAGGTTCCTACCAAAGGGAACTCAGGATGGCTATCAGTCGGATAATAATCCTCATAGGTCCCTGGAGACAAACTTGCCGACATACCATGACTCGAGCTGGCCCCGTTCTGCTCTCGAGGACTATCTAACAAGCTATTGTACACATCCTGGCTACTCGAGCTCCCCCCGAACTGGACCCCACCTGGAACGACCGAAGCGCCAGACAACCCTTCTCCAGGACCCTGAACCTCCAGCCTACGCCGAAATCCAGTCTCAGCGGAACTAATCTCAGAACCACTCGCCCCCCAGCCTAGAACCTGATCTACGAAGCCATCGACAGTAGAAGATCCCTCTAAAATGGACGACGAAATCGCTTCAAGCTCAGGCAACTCTCCACAGCTAGACTGGCTTTAGCGAAGTTCGAGTCCGTTGAGAGGTGAGCTAGACTGCGAAATCGCTTCAAGCTCAGGCAACTCTCCACCACTAGACGGGGAAATCGCTTCAAGCTCAGGCAACTCTCCACAGCTAGACTGCGAAATCGCTTCAAGCTCAGGCAACTCTCCACCACTAGACGGGGAAATCGCTTCAAGCTCCTCAGAACCAGCATGGCATGGCTGGGACATGTCTATATCTGCAAAAACCGAAACGCCTACCGAAACTACAGCGTCCCTAACCACACCTGGCTCACCCTGCAACACACCCTCGGTGCCTTCTCTGGTCCCATGTCCTCTATGATATGCTTCGAGCCTCGGTGGCTGCTGCGCATGCTCATCCTGAGAATGTCCGGAACCGCTGGCCCCAGTTTCTCCCTGATCGCCGACAAGTCCAATTTCTGCTTCTTGCACTGCCACGGGTACCCACTGAACTTGGTCCTCTACTTGCACCGCTCGGAAAGTGGCTTGGAAAGTTGGAGTCAGAGGCATCCCGCCTTCAACCCCGGTATCCCGGACTCGCGCGACTAAGGATAGCACCGCGTTACTCCGGAAGCATCGGCAGCAGGCCCTCAATCTACCCCAAACAGCTGCTGCGGATCCGAGAACAGCCAATAGGACACCCCCACAGACAGTAAACAGATGCGCCAGATCTTGCGCTCCAGATCTCAATCCTTTAACCGATACCGCACCCTCAACCTCAGCTCCAGTGAGCCACAGTGGCAGAGATCCATACCGTTGTTGAAGACCGGAACATCAATAATGTCTCCCTTACTAAGCTGTCGCCTAAGACGTGCCCTCTGGACAAAAGTTAACCCGGTATTAACCTCAACGGCCCTTAATTTAGCCTCCGCTGCCTTCCANAAGACCGGAACATCAATAATGTCTCCCTTACTAAGCTGTCGCCTAAGACGTGCCCTCTGGACAAAAGTTAACCCGGTATTAACCTCAACGGCCCTTAATTTAGCCTCCGCTGCCTTCCACTCCTCTTCGTGAAATTCATCGGAAGAACCCGACCCTTGGGTTCCTACTCCTTCAGGCTCTTCTCCTCTTACATCCCCTTCTACAGGAGTGGAGACACCAGAAGAACCGGAGGCAAGACCCCCACACCCACATCTGGTGGAGCTTCCAGCTCCCCCGAGTCTGAGAACCAGCTTAAATACATCAACCAGGAACCCAAAACTAGCACCAGGAACAGGAGAACACCCCCTACCCAGCGAAACCAATCCACCCCTAGCTCTAAGTTCCCAGATGGTTGTCCCGAGACCCTTGGGAGACTTGCCAACAGAGCTAACCCAGCGAGGGCTTCAGGAGTGACAGTGCACCCTGGGGCGTCTCGTGAGAGACGGCTCAACACCCTGGCGGCCCTAACGGATTCCACAGGAGCAGGTTGATCCCGTACATTCATCAGCTCAAGCAGATACAACAGGCGGGGCCTAGAGAGAGGCTTAGTACCTATATCTGCTATCTGGTATTCTCCTGGAAGGTGGCTAACTTTAAGACAGTTGCAATCAATGCGTTCTCTNCCGGCCTGGGCTCGCATACGAAGGTGGCGGTTGCGCCACCCAGCAGGCGCCGCTTCGAATGAACGCACAGCGGCAGAGTTATCTGCCAACAATGCAATGAGGCTGTCGTCCGTGATTAACTCGTCCACCAGTGGCTGAACTGACTCGGCCAACTGCACCGCGTGCATCATACTGACTAGCTCTGCTTCCGCTGAGCTAAGGGTTGTAAA
>BGNK01000948.1:32642-43498 GCA_003297005.1 Symbiodinium sp. clade A Y106 | reverse complement strand
CAAGCCAGATACCGCCAGCAGTTTCCTCATAAACCCTTTCAGTCCTTGGACTGCAAGTTCAGCGCGATTGCCGGCGGGAGATTCTCCCGCCGTCCAGGGAGGGTGAATCCCCTGCCCCTTCAACCAACCAATCAATGCAGCCGACCGCAGCTCCTTAGCCCGGTCTGAATGGTAGCGGTGAACAGGAAACCCCGCGGCCTCGAGCCTGTTAATGACCCCTTGTATCTGGGGCAACACCTCTCTTCCTTGCTTGGTTCTTAACGGCACCCCCAAGAAGAGCGTCCGATGAGCCCCCACCCGTTCGCGAGGCCCAGGAATGGTTTCAGGAGATGGTTGCTCCCCCTCAACCTCCGCATCCTCTGGTCCTTTACGGCGCACACGATGAGTCACGGCTTTAATCCCAAACTCCCCCTCATCACCGTTCCCCGAAAGCGAGAACAGCTCCGGGAAGAGCTCTTCATTGTCACCCAGCAAGGCGGAGTCAGTGGCCCGACCCCCCGCGTCCGGTTCTAGCTGTCCACACTCTGAAGGTTCATACTCCGCTAACTCGTCAACAGCCTCCGACTTAAACTTATCCGGAATGGCATACGCGAATGCCAACATGTAACAGTAACCCTCACCCCGATCCCTGCCACTCGCCTCAACATTAAAGGACTTACCCGGCACGAATGGCCCAGAGATATCAACACTAATGGAGTGCATGTCAGGAAAGGCGCTTCGCCAATGAGGGCGCTGCCGGCCCTGAGCGCTAATGCACACAGGGCAACCCTTCCTATAGGGGACGTGGTCCTGAACAACATGTCTCGCGTAGGCCCCATCTTCAGTTAGTTTAGACAATAACACCCTTCGGTGCTGAATTTCATCAGGATGAGAACACTCGTCTTTCCAACGAAACCAGGCTCCCTGGACAGTTCTCCGCAGGCCCGAGGACCAANACCGGTACTCCCCCGGAGCTACTAACAGGAGGACCATTGATCCTCGCAGCAGTCTCTCGAAGAGCCCAGAGCGCAAGCTGATATGGATCACTCCCCTCTAAAGAACCGGGCCTAACACCAACACCCCGTCCTACCTCTAAGGAAGCCGAAGAGCTCCGCGCTCTGGAATCACTCGCCGCTTGTGCCACCACAAACAGCAGCAAGGCCCTTATCCTCAGAACCAGGTCATCCTTAGATGTCAACTCCCGGTTAAACCATGAGCCTAGTACTACTCCTCCAAAGACTCCCAATTCCGCCCAACGAAGCAACTGCTGAAAGACCACCTGGGAATCCAAACCCTTTTCTGAACCATCAACGCACACAGCAACACCCAGCCCCCTCCAACCTACCTTACCATCATCTACGTGAAGAAAGACAGATCCAGGCTCAGCCCTCTGAAGTGTACGCCGCTTCCGACGGTTCCATGGTAACTCCCGGTAATCCCCAAAAGGACCAGTCAAAGCTGGCACACAGGCCCGACCCAACACGTCGGTGGAAATCCGTGGGAACAGACCCCCCAAAACCGTCAACTGATCCCTCTCGGTTAGACCCAGGTCACCTGCCGCAGTACGCCTATCCTTAACCCAACCTCGAACAGCCTCGGGATCCAATTCACATTCCGGTTTCATAGGTCCTAGACTCTTAACCCTAGACCTCTCACCTTGCTTAGCCTCGTACTCAGCCAAGATCTCCAAGCCTATCTCCTTAGGTATAAGGGGACACCCTTTACCACCGCTACTTCCAGAGAGCCCCTTTTGGGATGTTTCACCCGACAGCCCTTGCGCTTCCAAGCAATGGTGTATCCTAGGTCAATGAAGTACCCCGCTGGAATGATCACCTAACAGGGCCCCGAATGGAGTAGAGTTCCGCAACCATTGATTCGCAATGTAGCTACGCCACTAGCCAAATCAACTTTAATTGCCTTGCCCTGCTCCAATTCTCCACTCTCCGCTGGTCTGAGAGCGTTTGTAGCCCCACTATCGATCAAAGCATAACCCAAGTCAGATGCACTAGTGATCGCGCTCAATAGCCACGAACTATCCACACCCAACCCAAAGTCAAAAGGAACCCCATCTCCCTCAACCCGAACAGGCTTTAGAGACACGTTCTTTAAGAGTTTAGCCGCTTCAGCCAGNATCGCGCTCAATAGCCACGAACTATCCACACCCAACCCAAAGTCAAAAGGAACCCCATCTCCCTCAACCCGAACAGGCTTTAGAGACACGTTCTTTAAGAGTTTAGCCGCTTCAGCCAGCAACGCATCCTGATTAGTTACCGAAGCCCCAGGGGAAGTGGAGGTAGAGCCTGACCCAGCCCCACCCTGACCTTCCTCGGTAATACCCTTAGCCTGCGGTGAAGCCTTAGGTTTAGCTTTGGCTTTACCGCCCCTTCCCCCAGGTTGGCCCGCCTTTGGCGAGCCCTCCACCGACGACGCAGGATCTTGCACAACNTCGGTAATACCCTTAGCCTGCGGTGAAGCCTTAGGTTTAGCTTTGGCTTTACCGCCCCTTCCCCCAGGTTGGCCCGCCTTTGGCGAGCCCTCCACCGACGACGCAGGATCTTGCACAACACGATTCTCGGGTGCGACATTTGGACACCCTGGTCTAAAATGGCCCTTTTCCCCACAGGCTAAACACCTCCCTTCCTTCCTGGCCTTGGACCTATCATGCTTATACCTGCAGGAATCTCCAAACTTGCTCCCCGAGCCGTCTCCGAATTTTATGCACCCAGGAGCTTCATCTCCCTTTCCTTTACTCTTTCCCTTAGCCCCATCCGTACCTACACCAACAGCAGATACCTGAGGATTGGGGGGAGGCGGAGGCGTAGGGGGAGCCTTTACCAACGGCTGCTCACGGTTAGCATTTACTGCCGCCGTCCTCGGTCTCTTTTCACCAGAAGCCGAGGTCTCAACTAAAGACGCTGCCTCACTCTCAGCCTGAAGTAGTCTTACCAACTGAGTTACCCCTGTTGTGGTAGGGTTATAGTCCAACGCAATGCTATGNCTCTTTTCACCAGAAGCCGAGGTCTCAACTAAAGACGCTGCCTCACTCTCAGCCTGAAGTAGTCTTACCAACTGAGTTACCCCTGTTGTGGTAGGGTTATAGTCCAACGCAATGCTATGCCGAAAAGAATTAACTCTGAAGGCTATCATCGGACTACTTGCCAGAAGTGCAGCCGTCGAATTATCAACGCCGCGAAGAAGTAACGAGGCGTCGGGCAATGTTGCCCTGATCTCGGTGGCACGCTGGAGTGACTGCTGCCAACGCCGAAAGACCTTAATGGCTTCGGAAAACCCCTTGCATGCCTCAGGAGAAACCAACTGACTTAAAAGCTGAGCCCTTCCACTAGACCCACCCGGTTGATAAGCACATAAAATGCGAAACATGATTGAAGCAGTACTGAGCCAGCGGTTGGTGATGATATCGTCACGCACCGAATTCGGCACTGCAGCTAACAGAAGGGTGACTGCACGAGATTCCACCCTCTGAAACTTATGCACGTCAAACAAAGCCACTACCGAGCTAGGATCCAAACTCAACCGACCCANACGCACCGAATTCGGCACTGCAGCTAACAGAAGGGTGACTGCACGAGATTCCACCCTCTGAAACTTATGCACGTCAAACAAAGCCACTACCGAGCTAGGATCCAAACTCAACCGACCCATAGGATCCGCCACCAACAACCACTGAGAATACCCCTGATTCGCAGCTATCTCTACCGAGCTATACCACACGTCAGCCGAAGGTGGCAATCCCATAAAAATCTGTTTAATCTGGGCGAGCCAGTTACCACAGACAACAGCACTGCTCGATAGGTCAGCCTGAGGAAGATTGGGTAGCTCACTTATGTACTTAGCCGGTTCCTCAGGCCTAGAATCCACCCCCCTTGAAGCCCCTGTTCCGATGGACGGCTGACCTATCGCCGGAGTCATGACTGGCGAAACCGCGGCTACCGAACGAGGCGACAACGGAGGAGGCCCTGGTGGAGGTCTTATCACCGTTCCCCCAGGAGACACCGGAAGCCCATGATCACCGACCCTGCTCCTNGTCATGACTGGCGAAACCGCGGCTACCGAACGAGGCGACAACGGAGGAGGCCCTGGTGGAGGTCTTATCACCGTTCCCCCAGGAGACACCGGAAGCCCATGATCACCGACCCTGCTCCTCGGGGTCTGAAAAGAACCCTGATCCCCTTGACCACTTCCTCCACTCAGGGCCTCAGCAGCAAACTGGCGCAAAGTCTGAGGTCCAGCAGCACAACTTTCAGAGGTTGGTTGAGGGGGTGCAGGGAGAGGTAGAGGAGCCGGGCCATAGGAACCAGGACCCCGAAAAACCAATCCATCATACCTACCCTCGATCCCTCCATCCCAAGGAATCCCTTTATCCCTCGAAAACCCCGGTGGTTCAAAGGGGACTGGTGGGAACGGTAGAGGTGGACCCTGTTGGGAACTCCTAATTCTACCTTCTAGACCCTGGCCTAGCCTAGGATCCCCATAGGCACCCGGGAAATCCGACNAACTCCTAATTCTACCTTCTAGACCCTGGCCTAGCCTAGGATCCCCATAGGCACCCGGGAAATCCGACATGGCATTGAAATTCACAGCCTGTACAGCTCCTAGAGGCCCCGGAAAAACCTCCGGATTACTCTGGCCCATCGCGAACGAAACCGGAGAGAATGGCTGGCCTCCTTCTGGATGTGTGCCTCTCGTGAGCTGGCTGTGCCAACTAGACTGCGACTCCGTAGTCTGAAGGCGTCGCTTAAGCTCACGATTTTCCTCAGCGAACTGTACCAGAAGGGTCTCCATCCTCTGCATCCTCGACTCTTCCTCCGGCACCAGCTCCCGAGGATCATTCCTCGTCGGTCCCACTCGCTGCTCCTCCACACCCAGCTGATTGGCTGAAGAGGCCGGACTGGTCGTTCCACGACCCTTACCACTTGGTTCACCATGCTCCTTTGGGGGCTTCCATTCCAAGCCAGTGTCAATCGCCTCAACCGTTCCGCCAGCAGAGGGCTCAACCCGGGCCACTCGTGGATTCTCCGCAGATCCCAGAGCCGTATAATCTGGTTCTCGGGTTCCCAACTCTTGCGCCAGGTCTCCTAAGGCAGTCTCATCTACCTCCTGCTGTAACCTTAGCCCATCGTCGTCCAGNCCCAGAGCCGTATAATCTGGTTCTCGGGTTCCCAACTCTTGCGCCAGGTCTCCTAAGGCAGTCTCATCTACCTCCTGCTGTAACCTTAGCCCATCGTCGTCCAGCGTGTTAGGACGACTTCTCATAAGCTCCACTTCCGTTTTCACTCGCTCCGAGTGAAACGGCGATGCCACAGGCAGTTGCTCAGTTACTGGAGTGTTCAAAGCCACTCCCTTTTCCATGGTGTTCGGCGAAGCATCGCCGTTCAACAATCCAGTTGGAAATGTACCAGCAACTCCTGCTTGGCTCAAGGCTGCCTGAAAAAACTGGTCTCNAGTGTTCAAAGCCACTCCCTTTTCCATGGTGTTCGGCGAAGCATCGCCGTTCAACAATCCAGTTGGAAATGTACCAGCAACTCCTGCTTGGCTCAAGGCTGCCTGAAAAAACTGGTCTCGGTCCGGATCAGCAGGCTCCTGCTCGCTGGCAGGTGGATTCCTCCGCCTCCTCGAGACGGGATCCATGGCCCCAACGACTAAGATTTTACTAGATCCTATCAGCTAAGCTCTGTAAAGCCGGCTACGGCTGATAACCTATGTGAAGTTAAGGGTTATAGAATGGCACGATGAAGAGAATATCCAAGACTGAGGGAATAATCTGAAATGATGTGTCGACTGGACGTACGAACCCTACGGGCGCTCAACGAATTTTTTACAGCCAAGACAGCCTTGCGTCCACCGGATGCATCTTCTGTACCTGAAGGCAATGCCACACACGCACTTAGGGGTTTAGGGCTTAGGGGTTTTGGTGTTTAGGGGTTTTGGTGTTTAGGGGTTTAGGGTTTAGGGGTTTAGGGTTCCCCCCAGGAGAAGCAGACGGAGATGCTGAAGGATCCCACCTTCTCCCGGGCGATCCTACAAAGCTTGGCCGAAAACTCGGGAGGCATCTCGGGGTATTTGGGCTTCGGGCTTCGGGTTTTGGCACTTAGGGTTTAGGAGTTTAGGGTTTGGGGGTATTTGGTTTTCGGGCTTAGGGCTTAGGCATTTAGGCTTTATGACTTAGGGGTTTAGAGCTTCGGACTTACAGTGTGATGTTCTACAGGGTTTTGGGATAAGGGATATTTAGGGTTTAGGGTTGGAGCTGCATGGTTCCGCCGTTTATTGATGGTAGAGGGCTTTGTGGGGGCATGATTGTAATATCCCAACTATAAGTCTTGTCGATTTCGTGGTCCTATCTTCACTGGTGGTCAGCCTCGATCCCGATGCATCATCCACGGCCGAAACCTAAAACTCGTGACCTTGTAACACAACAGGGGTGAACCGGGGTGAGGAAGACGTAGTAGCAGGCTTTAGTATGGTCCCCAAAATCTTAAGCTCAGGTTGTTGTTGTTGTTGTTTGGATCTGACTTGTTGGTACAGGTGCCCGGGTGGCAGCGGTAATGGACGAGGCGCGGCCAAGGGGGGTTCATTTTCATGAGAGCGTCAGAGGAGATTCGGTGTCCCTTGAATATATATATATATATATATATATGTGTGTGTGTGTGTTTATATATATAGTACATTATATAACCTTATCCTGTAATATTGAACCCAAGCCTTAATACTTAAGCCAACGCCTAGACTAGAAACCACAAGCTGCCTTTGTGGGAGCGTGAGCGTCGAAACCACCAGTTCACACCCGTGTTTCTATAGGCTCGGCAGACGTCAGTTCGGGAGAATGCTTCGGGGCCTCGTTCGGGTTTGATTTAGGGATAGGTTCGGAGCTTGTGATTTAGGGTTGAGGGCTCGAGCTTCAGGTTTAGGGTTCAGGATGCGGATTAGGCTTCAAGTTTTCGCGAACTGAGACTTCCAATATTTGACAGGCTAGGTCCCAAACTGATTGACTTAGAACGCTCTGAAAGCCTCAAAGCCCAAACCCCTAAACCCTAAACTACTAGTGAGAGCGTAAACCCTAAACCCTCAAACCCCCTAAACCCCCTAAACCCTTAAACCCTAAACCCCCTAAACCCTCAAACCCCCTAAACCCCCTAAGCCCCAAACCCCTAAACCCTAAACCCCTAAACCCTAAAATAAACCCGAAACCCCACAGAAGCCCGAAAGCTTTCAGCATCCCTTGGACTGACTTGTTGAGGCTGCAGAGAAGGCTCTTTGGACGGGATGCTTGTCCTTGTTAGTCGACAGTACAGATACTATCAGAGTAAGGATACCAATACTGTTTCAAAAGAAATTACTTACATACTATACAAGTAATAATACGAAGACTGTTATGAAAAATGACACTACTACTTAGTAGTATTCTCATTTCTTTTGAAACAGTCTTGGTATTTTTACTCTTGTTGTATCTTCTTAGTAGTATTCTCGTTTTAAAACAGTCTTGGTATCATTACTTGTATTGTACCTTGTTGGTAGCATTCTCATTTTGTAACTGCCTTTGCACTACTACTCTTGTTGCATCTTGTTAGTCGCAGTCTCATTCTTTTACAACAGTATTGGTATTGTTACTCTTATTGTATCTTGTTAGTAGTATTCTCATTTTTTAAAAGTCTTGGTAGTATTCCTCTTCTTGTATCTTTTACTGTTTGTATTTCGCAGAAGCCTTCCAGCACTCGATTCGGCGCCGGTTCCGCATCTTGCGTCTGAAGCCAAAATTCCGGGACGATGATGTGTTCCTCCTGCTCTCCTTCTGCAAGCCAAGCCAGGACGGTTTCGGATTCTCGCGGATTCCTACTCTGGGCATTGGCGTACCATACTTTAATACTTTTTCGGGAACCGCTATTGAAAGGGAACCATTATGAAATAAGAGTCTATACTTTTTGCTCCCACTCTTCCGCCATGTCGCCCGTCCAACCCTGACCTCAACCCCGCAACGAAAATTCAAGCAGGGCTTACGGCTTCTACTATAGGAGCCTTAATAATTACCTTTTCTGTTTTGGGGGCTCCTTATTATACGTATGATATAATGGGCCCCAAAATCCTAGTCTAATAGTCAAGACTTGTTAGGAACCCTATATTACTTCGGGTTCGGGGTCCCTGCGCTCTGCGCCGAAATCCTTGCCCAGACGGCAGGGAAGGGCTCAGAAGGTGGGATGAAGGCTAGGTGCGATGACCCTAAACAAAAGTCTTTCTAGCAAGGATCCCCCCGAACCCTACTTGCCTCCATGATACAAATAACAAGCTGTATATAATAAATTCAGTAAATAAATAAATATATACATATATATATAAACATATATATATAAACATATATGTATATATTACATAATCCATAATATAGTAGTTATAAGATAGAAAATCCCCGCTTGTGACGTCTGAGGGATGCTTACCTTGACGCGGAACGGCAGCAAGAAGCTGCCTGCTCGGGTCGCTCTCCACCACGGCCGCTTGGCGCTTTGGGTCGGGGCTGCTTGGAGTTTCAGCGTCCTAGCAGTTGATGATATAAACCCTGCATTTACCCATAATAAGGAATATAGCATGATGCCCATAGTCTAGGGCCATTCAGGTAATGCAGGATTCATATCAGCAACCGTAGCGGTTCGAGTTTGTAGGGTAAGATTCGGGCTGCTTCCGGGGAGCCTTGGGGGTTCTGGTCTTACGGGCTGAGGGCGCAAATGGGTTTAGGGTTTAGGGTCTATGGAGTCTTGGTTTAGGGTTTAGGGTTTAGGGTCTATGGAGTCTTGGTTTAGGGTTTAGGGGTTTAGGGTTTAGGGTTTAGGGTCTATGGAGTCTTGGTTTAGGGGTTTAGGGTTTAGGGTCTATGGAGTCTTGGTTTAGGGTTTAGGGGTTTAGGGTTTAGGGGTTTAGGGTTTAGGGTCTATGGAGTCTTGGTTTAGGGTCTAGGGTCTATGGAGTCTTGGTTTAGGGTTTAGGGTTTAGGGTCTATGGAGTCTTGGTTTAGGGTTTAGGGGTTTAGGGTTTAGGGTCTATGGAGTCTGGGTTTAGGGTTTAGGGGTTTAGGGTTTAGGGTCTATGGAGTCTTGGTTTAGGGTTTAGGGGTTTAGGGTTTAGGGTCTATGGAGTCTTGGTTTTTTGTTTAGGGTTTAGGGGTTTAGGGTTTAGGGTCTATGGAGTCTTGGTTTAGGGTTTAGGGTCTATGGAGTCTTGGTTTAGGGTTTAGGGTTTAGGGGTTTAGGGTCTATGGAGTCTTGGTTTAGGGTTTAGGGTTTAGGGGTTTAGGGTTTAGGGTCTATGGAGTCTTGGTTTAGGGTCTATGGAGTCTTGGTTTAGGGTTTAGGGGTTTAGGGTCTATGGAGTCTTGGTTTAGGGTTTAGGGGTTTAGGGTTTAGGGTCTATGGAGTCTTGGTTTAGGGTTATGCGGACGGCAAAGGTCCGAAACTCCGAGCTTACGACCGTAACGTAACCCTCAAACCGATCAAACCGAGCACCTGAAACCCTAAGCCCAAAGCCTAGACCTTATACCTTCCAAAACGTCGCCCTCAGCAGCTGTGAGCTTTTAGCTTAGAGACGAGGCAAGATGCAGGACATCATGGTCGCGGTTCGCACTGCCTCCAGCAACTCAAGTCTTCTGGATATCAAGCACCGCGTTCCCTTCGACGAGGTCGGAGAGAGAAGGAGTAATGAGGGTTCGGCGCTGGGCATTCAGGGTTAAGGCTTTAGGGTTCATCACTTCCAGATATGGGTCGAATAGAGTTTGTTTAAGGCTTTGCAAGTTAAGGATGTTATTAGGTCTTGATCTGCTGCTGCGAGGGCTCCCTACAAAGAAAGCACTTTGATCACACTTAGCAAGATCTTCCTAAACAGTTCCTGCAGCAGGACGGCACACTCCCCCCCCTCCGACACTTGTTTGGGTTCTTTAGTGGAAGAAGAGAGGGCTCGAGGAGATCTGAGCCTTCAACAGCTTCCAGGTCAGAGCGCTCAGTTACTACAGGGGTCTGAAGAATTAAGAGCATTATTCCCTGGGGGTCCTGATCAATGATAAATCGCCACGGTAGACCCACATTATCACAGCCTGGAAGCCTTCAATCCTAAACCTTGAACCCTAAGCCCCTGTATTCGAGCTCGAGCCTGGCGGGGTTTAGGTTGTTCTTGAGGGGATCGAGTGCTTTAGGAGATTACGGGTTTAGGGTTTGGGGTAGATTGCAAAAAAAAGGTAGATGACAGCAAAATTTATTGTGTTCGATCCGGAAGATGCTACGTACGGTTTCGGCCTGATGAAATCAACCCTGAATCCAGCAAGGTAGTTGGAGATCTGCAGGTTGGAAGGCCTTTGGCCTCCATGCACAGCATCCTCCAAGGTCTTTGTGATGATTAAGTAGAACCCGAAGCTTGATGTCTGTGGCAGCATGTGTCAGTGGTGTAGGACAGACCATGCTGAAGGTGCAAACTACGGGTTGTAGGTTAGTCGGGATGCTTGATCGGTGAACGCAGGTATAGGATTGGTTAGATACACACGGATTAGTTTTATACTCCATAGAGGGGGCGGGTTCCGTATATATATATATATATATGGGTAGGTAGTCATTCCCCCACCCCTGCATTTTTGTAACTTCGCTCTTCTGTTCTCAATTCTGCTATCTGGTTTCGAAACTCGTGTTTGTTTCGAAACCGATCCGTAGGAGGCCCCAACCCAACCCATTAACCCATTAACCCAATCATTCTGGCCAAATGAATTTGCCTCAACCCATTAACCCATTAACCCAATCATTCTGGCCAAATGAATTTGCGTCAACCCATTAACCCATTAACCCAATGATGTGCCCAACCCATTAACCCATTAACCCAATGATTTGCCCAAG
>BGNK01000948.1:5879-31213 GCA_003297005.1 Symbiodinium sp. clade A Y106 | reverse complement strand
ATGTGATATGATGTATTATGTCATTCTGAAGATCGCTGTAATTATTCTATCATGATAGGTCACATTCCGTCTCATTTCATTGTGTTGCAGGATACTACACATGTTCGTATTTTATACAGCCTGGACCGTGTATGCACCGTACTTCTGTCATGTGTATTGAAATATATGGGTTTATACCACACTTAGCGGTATGGGGCATGACAAGGGTCAGTACATCCTTCGCACTGTATTGTATTGGGNTACCACACTTAGCGGTATGGGGCATGACAAGGGTCAGTACATCCTTCGCACTGTATTGTATTGGGCGCACTACCGAAGATGCTGAAATGTAGGGGTGGGGGAATGACGACGCGCCCATACATATATATATATATACAGTGATAGGTTCAGTGCAGCTCTTTGACAGCACTTGAACGGAGACTCAGCGTGCCGAATTTACCATGTCCTCAAGCTCTCCGACAGGTAGCGCGGCGCATATCAACGGGCACAGTTCTAAGCACCTCGGACATGCAAGAGACGGGAAGGGGGGCCGAAGCTCGGTTTTTGCTTAGGGTTTAGGGCTTCGGGCTCGAAGCAACATGCCTGGTGCAAAACTAGGTATCGGTTTGTGATGATTTTGATTTCCCTTTTTTTGTAAGTATAGAGTTTCTAAGTGCAAATAGTTTTGGGCATTGTTGAAATACATGGGCACCTTGTAAAAGGTCGAAGCAGACCCCTACTTCCTAACCCTCCACCTTCCCGTATCATTCAGTCCGGAAGGGCAGCTATGCAGTGGACACTGCTCATCCCCAGTCGAAGCTACGTCGAAAGTCGAAGCAGTGACGCTTGCGGTACTACCAGCTGCCCCAACGATGGGGTTGTGGTGTTTCGGGTGCAGTAAAAAGGGCTGGAAGGTTTGAGCGGTTGGGTTTGGGAGGTGAAACTGTTTTACATGTGTTACGGGGTTGAACTACGCTTCAGTGCCGAAAGACTCATGTTGTCAACGCTTGTTGCAAGCTACCTAGAGCAACACACAGCCTGAGCAGTGAAAACACCGCTCTTCATAGTGAATCTCAGTGTCGGGCTACTTAAATCAATCATTTCATATAAAACTGGATGCAGGCGACAAGAAAAGGACAATGCTCTCGTTCCGCTGCTGCGTTCTTTACCTGCTGGGCTCGTGCTTCGTCATCAATTCTCAATAGCAAAGAGTCTAGCTCGTGTACCACTAGACCTGCCCAAAATCAATCTACACGCAGCATGTGCCGTCTTGTGACATTGAAACGAATCTTCGTGCAAACTCAGAACCGGCTTGCTAAACCTTGATCCAGCTCACATCTTGCGAAGCAGAGGAGAAGCATCCGTTTTTTGAATACAGGCCAAGGGGTGTACTTGCCATATCTTGGATTACTATAGGGGCTTAAATAATAATTGCCTACACTATTCTGGGGGGTTCCTTATTGTAATTATGGTATAATGGGCCCCAAAACCCTATTCTAATTATTCAGGCCCCTATATTATAGTACCCTTATAGATCCTTTGTAGTAACACTTATAGATCCCTTTAAAGGAACCCTAATCCTTTATGTTAGCATGACACCGTGCTCCCCTAGGCTCTGTAGCAACCCCGAGCCGGGCATCTACAGAAGCTCACGCCCTTCTGCCAATTTCAAGCAATTGCTTGCTTCCCGTGGGTAGTTGTCAAAATTATGGTCCGTGCCGAGTTGCGAGAGCGTAAATACTAGGTGCCGTACTATCATAGGGACCCAAAAAGGGACCATAATTTTGACAACCACCCAAGTATGTCCTCCTCCTACTGAATGACACTTAAAGCTTATGTTGATAGATACTAGATCGCGTGTTTGAATTCAGAAGCCGGCTCCACTTTACACCAAACTCTCCAAATCGTTCCACAAAATCACGGGATGTTCCCTGGTGAAGGGCTCTGGGTCTCTCTAAGTATCAGTAAATCCTTATAAGATCTCATGAAGCCCCTTATTACTCAACACGAAAGTACAAAAAGCAAAGACCTGAAGGCTTGGATCCAAGAACGCCAACAGAGCAGCGATCCTTCGACGACTACATCGCGTACTTCAAAACGAAGTGGGGGCTTAGGTTTTGGAGTTTTGGGTGAGGGAATTTGGGCGGAGGCTCTGGAGAGTCCTAAGGGGAGGAATTTAGATTTGCTGGCTTCGAGCTGACAGGCTTTGAGGTTTGAGGTTGCGAAAAGATAGAACCTCGAGCGGATCATCTAGTGTATCTATGAGATTGCCAGTGCTAAAGGAAGCTGTAGGGGTCCAGCATGCTGGGGCATGGGCTTAATTGTGGCTTGAAGGGCGGGTAGTCCAAAACCTTGGTCTCTAAGATAAGCCGGAATGTCGACAAATGGGAGTTTCCGAAAATTAGGGGTACCTTATTTGGGGGTCCTTATAATAAGGATCCTATTATTTAGGGTACTATATTAGGGTCCCCTATTTTCGGAAACTCCCAAATGGATCCATGCCATTGAGGTGTAATGTGAAAGATGCAGCACTTCGTCATTTAGCCTGCAGGACTTCGCCAGGGATCTTGGATATGTCCCAGGTAGGCCGAAAACTCGAAACACTATGCCGTCCGAAGTTCGACAACCACAATCCCAGATCCCTAAACCTCAAAAAGGTGTTCTGTCAGTCTTGGTGATCAGATCTATTGCTTTCTGGCCGGGATTCAAACATGCGGCTGCGTATAGTCTGGGAGCCTCTCCCAACAAGGGGTTTTCATAAGGAAGTAACTTGTCAGCCTTTCGCTGGGCGCGAAACATCGTTGCATCTGCCAGGGCTCGTGCCGGGGTGGCTCGCCTAGATGACGGCCTGGCACTCTATGTCATGCCGCTAGACATCCAAGAGGGCTGTCTCATGCAGTTTACTTAAAGGTTGTGTTCCTGCAAAGCTTGCTATCACCATGATTGCTGAGCTGCTGGCATTGCTTAGATTGTAAATAATCCTCAAATAACAACTGACGGTGACAGCTTGGTGATGATAAGTATGGGGGTTTCGTATCTTTCAAGATCATCAACATTCGCATTCTGATTAGTCGCACGACCAATACTAGATTCATAATAGCGTTAACATTACTATAGCTGACAGTGTGGCTCCCTAAATCCGAAACCCTGAAACCCTCAACTTACTGCTACTGCTGGCTTGCAGGGTATTCAACGCGATGGGAGCTTTCGCCGCAGCAAGGGAGTCCTCAAGCTCCAGATCCACCGTTGTTTGCAGCCGAAAAGTGAATTGGTGGTATATCACTTTTTGGGCCAAACTACCTACTTCGCATATGCATTTAGGGCCAACGTATCTACTAATCGCAATTCCGTTTTTATCTGCCACAGTATGTGAATCGTAGATACCCGGGTGCCACGATATCTAGTTGATGTACATACATACATACACATACATACATACATACACATATATCTACATATGTATTCTGGGCGCTTAGCCCTTTTTGGGCCATGGCAGTCATCAGGATTCGCCTTTCCATTCCCTTCCTCTGCGGTTTTCATGTTATCGCCTTTCGCTTCGGGGCGCCGACACCTGAACCGCCTGAGACTGGGTTCTTGTTAAGGAATATAAATTTCAGTTACCATAATACGTGTTGTAATAAGGGTTCCTTTAAGGGATCCATAAGGGTTCCCTTAAGCGATCTATAAAATGAGGGTTTAGGGGTTCCTTAGGGCTACAGCTGGAGTTCTACGGCATCTTGCTGGATGTGTATCTCTTAGACGATGAATTACAGTCTCAAGGGGATATTCTGGGCCGCTTGCATGATCACATCTATCAAAAGTTCGGCTGCATTTCTGTTTTCACAGGCGTTGATTCTCAAACGGCTTCCAAGTTCGACAGGCTCCTCCGTGATTCAGTTACTTCAGAGGGTCAGGGTTACTGCCACGAGTGCAGCGGCTCTGACATCCGACATCCAGGCGGGCATATACAAGTCTGTGCCGAAAGGGGTTAAGGAACTTAATTAAAGTCACCATAATAGGGATCTATAGTAAATAACATGGTTTCCTTGATGTGGTAACTGAAATTAAATCCTTTAACAAGAACCCAGGAGAGCAGCTCGGTGAACCCCGCATGTGAGAAGAAGCTGCAGATGCTCGAAGACGAGCTGCCATGTGGCACTTTGGGATACGTTTGGGATATGTGCGAACCGGCTTCAATTTCCCGTATGATGAACCTGTAGATGCATGTATCTAATGATGTGAGGGGACGCTTAAACTGCAACAACCGAGGCTGCTGCGGTTTTGCCAAACGGCACAGGAGGGCTTGAAGAACGGCAACTACGAATGGCTCACACACGTCAGAGATGTGAATGCCACCAAGATGGCCCGCAGAGTCCTGCGCGCCCTGAGATGGGGAAAGCGAGACGCGTCACACGGACTGCTTTTCACGAAGAAAACCTTCTACGACCGGAATTCCACCTTGCTTCTGTGGAGCGGGGTCCCTGCTTCATCGCGCGAGCAGTGGTGCACATCCTTGAATGCGTACATGTCGCCTGGCCGATGGAATTGTCTCGCACGGCATGACTAAAATTGCGCATCTAAGCACGACGTAGCAATGCCATGATGCCATGCCTGCATCTCAATTCATTCTTCCCACTGATTTGAGGTTGGAATCTGGTGACAATGACGATATCCAAACACCCTTCGGCAGCATTCTCGAAAGGATCAGGCGCAAGGACGGTGATGAACTGTCTGGTTCTTAGTAGGGAATGGGGGAATCGATTATGGAGACTATTGACTATTATTGAGGATTATATAGGGACTACTATAGGAATCCATTCCCCCATTCCCTACTGAGGCTCTTGCAAGGCTGCGAGTGGCCTGAGCAGGAACCAATCTGGCAAGCAGCTTCAGATGCCGTCGTTTGGCGAAGTGGAGATTCTTTGGTGCGATTTCTGGTGAACAAGCCCTTGACGGGTCATCAAACCCTGCAGGAGAGCATCTTCTTCCGCGCCGAGCTCCCCACGCTGGCGAGGTATCCACCCACTGAGGGCCTTCGGGTGCTCAACGAACACCCTGTTGTCAAGTGCCACCACCTCATGCCGGTTATCAGAGACAAAATTGAAAGTAACGGACTTGTAGATGACTGGCGTAAGGTGAAGACCTTCTCGTGTGTAGACGTTTTGACCTCGCAGCAGTCATCCACGAACCTCACAGAATCGGGGTGCAAGCTTCTGGACAACCAGGCGATTGAGTTTTTGAAACCAGGCGAGCAGCTGGAGGCGGAGTGTAGCCCGAGGTTCTTCACCTTGGAAGGATATAAGAGCTGCCGTGACAGGGGCCATATCGATTTCAATACCTTTCAGATGGTAGCACATGCGCTGCCACCTGAATACATTCCAGAAATTACGAGCTTGAGGTGGGAGTTTCCGAAACTCAGGGGTAGGGTCCTTATAAGAAGGATCCTACTATTACGATTTAGGGTACTATATTAGGGTCCCCTATTCCCAGGTTGCACCTGCTGTCGCAGAGCACAGAGCAGCTAACCGTGATGCTGCCGGACATTGTGGATATGTTCGCTTCCTCCATATCACTTGAACTCTGCCTTTGGAATTCTCTTGAAACCGTTCTCGTATCTAGAAGATGGCGAGCTCCAAATACTCTAAAGAGCTTTCTGCCGAGAGACTTGCAGGCTGCATGCAGAGAAGGAGCGGTAAAGTTGTTACCAGGGCTCCTCAAGGCTCTGGAGGACTCTCGAGAGTATGTCCGCCAAGCTGCTGCTGAAGCCTTGCGCTCCATGGGCAAAGGGGCGAAAGAAGCTGTGCCGAAGCTCCAGGCTTTGAGCTTGAACTTCGCTGAGGATGCTCAAGTACAGGAGCAGGCTGTTAAAGCTTTGCGGTCCATCGGCAAAGAAGCAACCAAAGCAGTGCTGCCGAAGCTCGTGAAGGCCTTGCACGACTCTCACCAAGAAGTCCGCAAACGTGCCACTATTGCATTGGGGTTATTCGGCAAAGAGGCACAAGAAGCCGTACCGGAGCTCATGCAGACATCATTGTTCGACTCAGACACCGCCTATGCAGTGGGGTCTATCGGCAGAGAGTCGAAGCCAGCAGTGCTGCCGGAGCTCCTGAAGGCTTTGGACGACTCTGATGCTTCTGTGCGCAAACGTGCCGTTAACGTATTGCGGTTCATGGGCGAAGAGGCAAAAGAGGCCGTTCCGGAGCTCATGAAGGCATTGTACGACTCAGAAGCGTTTGTACGTGCAGCTGCCGCTGGAGCATTAGGGTCCATGGGCAAAGAGGCAACAGAAGCCGTGCCNGGAGCTCATGAAGGCATTGTACGACTCAGAAGCGTTTGTACGTGCAGCTGCCGCTGGAGCATTAGGGTCCATGGGCAAAGAGGCAACAGAAGCCGTGCCGAAGCTGGCGAAGTCTTTGGTCGACTCTGAGGCCGAGGTCCGCTATCGTGCCGCTGACGCACTGGGGTCCATCGGCAAAGGGGCAAAAGAAGCTGTGCCGAAGCTCATGGAGGCTTTAGGCGACTCTGAATTTGAGGTCCGTCGTGCTGCCGCTAAGGCCTTGGGGGACATCGGCAAAGAGGCAAAAGAAGCCGTGCCGGAGCTTGCGAAGGCATTGGATGACTGGGATATGAAGGTCCAAGAATCTGCCTGTTCAGCATTAGAGGCCATGGGCAAAGAGGCACAAGAAGCTGTGCCTCAGCTCCGGAAAGCTTTGTACGACGGTAAATGGTGGGTTCAAATGCATGCCGCTAACGCACTGGGGTCCATCGGCAAAGAGGCCAAGGAAGCCGTGCTGAAGGAGCTCCGGAAAGCTTTGTGCGACTCTGGCGCTCATACTGGTGTCAGAGTACATGCTGCTGGTGCGTTAAAGCACATCGGCAAAGAGGCAAAAGAAGCCCTGCCGGAGCTCATGAAGGCATTGTACGACTCAGAAGCATTGGTCCGTGCCGCTGCTGCTCAAGCATTAAAGTCCATGGGCAAAGAGGCAAAAGAAGCCGTGCCGGAGCTCATGAAGGCACTTAGCCACTCTGACCCTACGGTCCGCGAAAGCGTCGCTTGCACATTAGCCTCCATCGGCAAGGAGGCAAAAGAGGCCGTTCCGGAGCTCATGAAGGCATTGTACGACTCAGAAGCGTTTGTACGTGCAGCTGCCGCTGGAGCATTAGGGTCCATGGGCAAAGAGGCAACAGAAGCCGTGCCNGGAGCTCATGAAGGCATTGTACGACTCAGAAGCGTTTGTACGTGCAGCTGCCGCTGGAGCATTAGGGTCCATGGGCAAAGAGGCAACAGAAGCCGTGCCGAAGCTGGCGAAGTCTTTGGAGGACTCTGAGGCCGAGGTCCGCTATCGTGCCGCTGACGCACTGGGCTCCATCGGCAAAGGGGCCCCAATCGTTGTGCAAAAGCTCCGGGAGGCTTTAGGCGACTCCGATAGGAGCGTCCGCCAGTCTGCCCTGTCAGCCTTGACGAAGCTCCAGGGCAAGGTTTTGCTAACATCACTTGGCTGAAGCTTTCTCGGAGAGACAGCAAATGCCGGCGTGGAAAAGAAGTCATTTGCAAGATGGGGGAGCTTGGATGTATCCGCTGAGGCGATGATGGTGGTCATGGTGATGCTTTTGGTGGCGATGATGCTGCCCTGACGATGACGGTGCTCGCGATAACACGGGAATGCTGAGGAGAGATGCTGGCGCCTGGTCGGCCAGTGATCTCCAACGATCATCAACAACAAGATCAACCAACCAGTAACATAGGGGCCTTAATAATTAGAATGGGGTTTTGGGGCCCGTTATACCAAAATTATAATAAGGACCCCAAAAAAATAGTGTCGGTAATTATTTAGGCCCCTATGGTACAAGGAAAAAGTGGCCAAAACGAAGTACTACTGTTGATGGACAAAATCCTGCATTACCCATTATAAGAAATATACCAAAATTCCCATAGTTTAGGGTCCTTAGGGTCATGCAGGATTTTGTCCATCAACAGTAGTGCTCAACCCCGACAAGGCAGACCTTCGGTTTTCAACAGAGACGAGAACTCAAGTATGCTCATATTTAGTCAGTATTGAAGACACTAGAAATACCCTAAAACCCTAATCCCGAAACCCCTAACCCAAAACCCTAAACCCCAACCCCTCACCCTAAACCCCAAAGCCTAAACCCTAAACTCCTCAACCCCTCACCCTAAACCCAAACCCTAAACCCTAAACTCCTAGACCCCTCACCCTAATCCCCTAACCCCAAACCCTTCCTACTATTTGGGATCCTATTTTAGGCTCCCCTATTTCGACGAAAACTTCCAGATCTGGTAGCGAAGAGTGGGCAGGTAATGAAAGGGCCTAAAACAATTACCAATACTCTTTGGGGGGGTTCCATCTCCATAGTACAAGTATAGAAAAAAATCCCCAAAACCCTATTCTAATTATTAAAGCCCCCAAAAGTAGGTATTGAAGACGTCAAAATGGCGTGTCCTGGTGTCCACGGCATCCTTGGCAGGAGTTGATTTGGCTCGTTTATGCTGTGTGCGGTTTGCACCACGTTGGAGAGGTTACGACGACCGAAACCCTATTCTAATTATTAAAGCCCTATATTGTAGTACCCTTATAGATCCCTTATAGTAGCCCTTATCGACCCCTTTTAAAGGAACCCCTCGTTTTCCCTAGCACTTGTGGTATGGGCCTGAGTAGGAACCGCGGCATCCGCCCTACTTGCCCAAGGTAATTGTCCGAGGCCCTCAAACTCTCTTATAGTAACCTTTTAAAGGAACCCCTACAGTACCCTTATAGAGCCCTTTAAAGGAACCCCTAGAGTACCCTTATAGAGCCCTTTAAAGGAACCCCTATAGTACCCTTATAGTAACCCTTTAGAGGAACCCTCTCGCGTTTCTACTTGAGGATGCGGAGTCTAGCACGGCGCCAAGCGTTAGGGTTTAGGGTCCAGGGTTTAGGGTTTAGGGGGTTCAGGGTTTGGGGCTAGGGTTTTAGGGTTTAGAGTTTACTTCTACTGACCCTATACTGCACCAAAACCATAGCTCCTAAACGCAGAACCTCTCGTCTTATCACCTATGGTACCCTTATTATGGATCCCTTACATAGACCACTTTAACAGGAACCTTATTCTAATTATTAAGGCCCGTCTGTTAGCTGAGGCCAGCTGGCGAAAGCCCTGAGGCACCTTGGAGGATTCACAGCTTTGTGGTGTTGGGGGGGCTGCTATAGGGACCTCCTTAAGTTTAGGGTATAGGGACCTCAATAATTACCAAACTATTGTGGGGGTTGCTCATTATGATTATAGTATAATATACCCCAAAACCTTATTCTAATTGTTAAGGCCCCGATATTACAGGGTTTAGGGTTTGTACGGAGTTTGTTGGTTTTTGGGTCTCAGGACCAAGGTTCAAAAGGTAAGCCTGAGTTTGTAAAGGCGAAACTTACAGAATGAACACTTAAGCCTGAACTCCAAAAGTATGTAGAATAATGGCCTTTTATAGGTGTTCGGCCATGATTTTACCTACTTTTGGGGGTTTAGGTATGCCTGAAGTCAAGATCATTGGCGTGTTGGCTGGCAGGGGTTTGCGGCGCCAGGGGGAAGCACCGGTTTTAAATGGAGAAGGGAGCCCCAAAACAAACAGCATTCCGCAGGCCCCGAATGCCGAAAGCATCGGCCGCTGGTGGAGAAAGGGGTACGTTTTTGGGCACTGCGGGCTTTTAGGGTTCAGGCAGAGCTTTATCGTGAGGTGCTAAACCCACCGAACCCAGTGTCCAGTGTTTTGTGAGATGACAAGCGAATCGTACTATCAGGTTCTTAGATTTTCCTAGAGTAAGGTTGGCTAAGAATGATTTGGGAAAAGGGCTCAGGAACACTGAACAGTCCTTCATTCTAGTTGGTGCTTTGCGGACCTATGCGACCTCTTCAAGAAAATGCAGCTCGAAAGCTGCACTGCTTCCGTATCGAGCTGGCCTGCTCCCCTCTATGTCGCTTAACTTGTTGCAGAGAATGGTGCAACGGCCAAAATGCACAACAGACCGTATCGCGATGAAATCAGAACGGGACCACCAACAAGAGTTGTTATTCATGCACGATAATGAAACAGGTTTTCCGGCTTCTGTCTATGTCGACACCACCACATCACGTTTCCGCGACTGCAGGTGCTAAAGTCACTGTATGAGCTGAACACGCACATCCCGCGCAATGGCAGTTTGCTGGGCATCATTGGCACTGCAGGAACCACAGCAGCCGTTCTGAATTATTGGTCCAGGGCTTCGGCGTTTGGGATATAGGGGTGGGCTATGGCTGGTATAACTGATATTGACTGACTACTAATGTCTCTCTCTCTCGCTCTCTCTGCACACCACGGCCCTGGGGCCGTGTGTCAGTTCTGGCATTCTAGCATCATCAAGACCGTGATGTACCAGAGTCCTTTCCTCGCGCTATCACCTCTATCGCAGATGCATGGAAATCTTCACCAGGCATTTTCTGAGTTCGGAGTCTGCCTTTTGCAGTCGAAAGAGACGTGCGTCGAGGTTTCCAGTAGGGAGTAGGGATGATTAGGGTTTAGAGGATGTGGTTTTAGATTGTCGGGTGCACTACAGTCATCTGAGCCAGGTCTCATCCGTAGCTTCATGCTTTGCACCGTCACCTTTGAAAGAGCTCGGGAATACCATGTCCCCTTCAACAAGAGCGTTTGGAAAGAAAGATGAAGCATCCGAAGCGAGATCTTGTCTCTCCAGTTGTGGCCGCCCTACACATTGAACACCTGAACATGCTTAGGGTGTATGGTTCAGGCTCCGGGGAAAGAAATTCATCCAAGCATTTGAGGCGTTAGGCCTCGAGCAGCCCCACGCCCCAAGCTAATACCCTAACCATGCGCCGCAAGCTTTGCACCCGGTGCAATCACCCAGAAACCCTAAACCCCAAGCCGTGCCTGCAAGTCGAAACCCCAAACCTCAAGCCTTAACCCGAATCACTCAGCTAGCTTCTCCGAGGTCAGCAATGCGGGTGTGAAAGCAGAGGTGAAGGAGGGCTTCTGGCGTCAGACTTGCGGGGAGTTTACGGCTCGAGGATTCAAGAGGTTGCCAATTACTATTACTAGTACTATTACTATTACCATTATTTTTTACATTACTGCTTCTATTACTAGTAATATGACTACCAATATTGCTATTACTATGTGTTTAAGTTTCAGGGTTCTGGGTTTGAGCGTTTTGGAGCTGACGGGCTCAGAGTTCAAAACGGACATGCGTTTGTTTCGCCTGTCGCACAATTGAAAGCAGAGGGAGGGTGCTACGCATCTGCTAATATCACAGAACTAAATATAGATGTAGATATAAGGTGTGTCAGCTGTGTGTGTGTGTGTGTGTTTGTGAGAGAGAGAGAGTGATTGTGTGCGCACGTAAACACGTGATTGTGTTCCTGTACATCTACGTACATGTATATATGTATATATATATAGATATAGATATAGATATAGATATATATATATACATATGCAAATAAATACATGTACGCACATTTGTGTACATAAGCAAAAACCAGCAAATGCATGGGCATGCTGCTGGGCGGGATGAGCCACAATTAGTGTTAGTTGTAGCTGGTTTGTCTACACGTTTCTTTGTAGCACTCCTACGGGCATGTAGGTTTCGGGTGTAGGGCTTGGGCGAGCAATACGGAAAAGAAGAACATGGGTCCCACGGCACTCTCGGACACACACTCCCTGCTTTTTCTGTTCTAAACCGCTTCAAGCCGAACAAAATCCTGAAAATCAGATGCGGGAGGAACACTTGTGCAGCTTACCTCGTAATGTTTTCATCTCACTGTCCGGAAGCCGGAAAAACGCAAGCTCTTCTACCCAGAACTCATGTTGTCAGTGTTATGGTCCTCAGTTTCCTTCTTGTTCCGCACTGTCGTCTGGGAAAGTGTTGCTGGCCGGACTCTCAACATGCATGCTTGTGCATTCTAATGCAGGAACCTGATTAAGAAACCCTGGAAAATATTTGGATTCCTCATATGAATCCTACTATTTGGGGGTTGTAGGGCCAGGGTTGCTTCTTCCGGTTCCTACATTAGTAGATTGGGCTACCAGGACCCAGGGGCTGCCGCCATCACGACGTACTGCGAAGTAGGTGACTTTCCCTTTGTTGACTTGGAGTGTTTGCCTGTTCTGTGTGGCTTTTCAACACATTGGCGGCGCAGGAGCCGGCGATGGCCAATGAGGTGGTACCAACACCGAAGACTGAAGGCAGGAGGTACTATAGGGGCTTCAATTATTGCCAATACTACCGTGGAGATTCCTTAATATGGTTATAGTATAATGCACCCCAAAACCCAAGTCTAAGTATTAAGGTCTCTATACTACGTTTCACCAAATCACATGACCCCTTATCCAAAGCCTGCGACCCCAAGAGCTGAACTCTGAACCTCATACCTCGTGGTCACTGGAAATGACCACAAACTTGGCCATATGCTTAAGCAACCCTAAACCCTAAACCCTAAACCCAAAGCCCTAAACCGGTTGGGGTTGTATTATGGATCAGGACCCCATCTGCATCCGGACTAATGGGCCGCAAATGTGTAGTTAAGGATCAAACTTATTCGAGCCACGGCTAGCCTAGGACTCAGGGGTGGGTTTTGGGAGGCTTAAGAAGGTGCCGCACGTAAGACAAGATCTCAGTTGCGTTTGGCGTGTTTAGCATAAACTTTTGCCGCCCCAAGCCAGCAATCCTCCAGACCTCAAACCGGGGTTTCAGGAGGTCTGTGGCTGCAGATGACTTGCCTTTAAGCCCTAAACCCTAACAGGGAGCTGGGGTTTCAGGGGATCTGTGGCAGATGACTAGATTCGTTAGCGGATCGTAGTCCTCTTGGACTTGATTGCTTTGGTCCCGCGCCGCGTGGCCCTCAATCCTGAGCGCCGGTATATCTGCCAGGGCTTTCGGGTGAGAAAGGAAACCACAGCGTTGGTGTGCAGCTTGTCCCTCCGAAGGTGATGGAGCGGGTGACAGCAACATCTCTTCGAAGGACGGAACCCTGTGCTTACGCCAGGTTCTGGAGTGTTTGCAGGTGTTAGACATTGGGCTGTAAAGGAGGCTTTCTTGACCTCAGGGTTTACATTTCACGATGTCGGGAATATAATTGACTCCGCAGAAATCAAACCAGGCAAGAATGGCCCTTTTGTCTTCATCCAAGCCCTTTGCTGAAACGCTGAGCATGTTCTACCAACAAGTTCCTGTGCAGCATGAAGAATTCATCCGACATCCAGCCCTACACCCATTAAGGGTTTTCGGTCCCTGATCGAATCTCCGAAGCTGCGTTTTCTAGAGTGAGTGCATGATTATGTCTTCCGTGTTATTCTGAAGTAGACTATCGGAGCTCCAGACACCGCAGATGAAAGTTATCGCTGGGCTGCTAGGGCGAAGCCCCCTTAATCGAGTGCTTTTCCCGAATCTAGGCCATCAGTGATAAATGCCCGGCGGCAAACGATGTTGATTTGACTGGAGGTTTGGTCGCAGTGACAACTTCACCTGTAGCCTGAGCCGTTATCGCGGAAAAGTAGCAGAGTTGCAACCTCCGCCAATTGAATTCTGAACACCAGCTCTACTTGCTGCGAAGCACCAAGCTCCCACCACATGAGCCACCAGCAAGCAACAGAACTTGCTTTCTGAGACTACGAGATTAGCAGGTCGTTGCTTTGTGTCTGCCGGATGTGTAGTTCTGAAGCTAGTTCGGAAGATACGGTTGATGGACAAAATCCTGCATGACCCTAAGGACCCTATACTATGGGAATTATGGTATATTCCTTATAACGGGTAATGCAGGATTTTGTCCATCAACCGTAGTTCTGGAGATCGATTCTTGTTTCGTTCTTGTGTTTCTCTCACTCCCACATTTGCATCCCTTGTCAAACGAGAACCCAGACCTTCCAAAATCCCTTAATTAAGGAATATACCTTAAATCATATTAGGATCCCTAATATGATTTAAGGTATATTCCTTAATTAAGGGATTTTGGAAGGTTTGGGAAGGCCCGGCTGTTGAGGAGTGTTCGCTGGCACACAATCCAAGCCAATGCTGAAACGGTATATACGGGTTGCAGTTTCCGGTTAAGCCCTTCCATCGACAACCCCTAGGCCACAACCGAACTGTAAGCCTCCAAGCCTGAACACATGACGCAAGATGTGGCGCAGCCAAAGCACCTCGGGATGCTGATTCAACTTCAGCCTTTAGGGTTCGGTGCAGTGCCCAGACCTTCCAAAATCCCTTAATTAAGGAATATACCCTAAATTATAATAGGATCCCTAATATGATTTAAGGTATATTCCTTAATTAAGGGATTTTGGAAGGTCTGGGTGGTTTAGGGTTTAAGGTGTAATGTGTAGTTAGGGTGTAGGCTTAGGGTCTGCTTAGGGTCCGGGGTCCCGCTAGACCTACGGCGTTTAACTGTTTGGATCGTGTTGTTTGCGCGGCTTGGGGTTTAAGACTCGCACCAGGAGCTCATGGATCTTTTCTCCAACCCTGATTTGATCAAGCTTCTGTCTGACAAAGACACAGAGGAAAAGGGGAAGTGAGGCAGAGAATGTCTACTGGATAGACATTCAGCAAGAACAAGGGCTTTCCAGACTTCTCCGGTGTTGTGGTGGTGATGATAATCTCGTGTTAGTTTTAGGAAACCAGCTTTAGATGCGACATAGACTTCAAACTCGGTGCACGAGATTCGATCAGGAAAAGACGGCTGCACGCGTTTGTGCATGCTTTACCCTCCCCTACCACCAGCCACTCGTTCCGGTGGCGATAGATGAGTGTCAGTCGTAGTAGCATCAGCATGAGTAGTGAGTAGTAGTGGTAGTAGTCGTCGTCCTCCTCTCCTCCTCGCACGTAGTCATGGTGGTGGTGGTGGTGGTGGTGGTCGTGTTGGTGGTGGTGGTGGTGGTCGTCGTAGCAGTCGTAGTCGTAGCAGCAGTGGCAGTAGCAGCGGCAGCAGCAGCAGGAGTAGTCTGGGAGTAGTCGTAGTAGAAGCAGTAGCAGTACTAGCAGTAATAGAAATAGAAGTAGTAGTAGTAGTAGTAGTAGTAGTCGTGGTGGTAGTAGTAGTAGTAGCCGCCCCCCCCCCCTACCAACCACCCCTCTTACATACTCTTTTCGCACACATCCGTTTTACTCNGGGAAGCTTGTGTTTTATGCAGCATTTAAAGTACTTTGGTCATGTCGTAGTCCATTGCTAACCACCGTTCTTTAGCAGCATTGT
This sequence comes from Symbiodinium sp. clade A Y106, assembly GCA_003297005.1. Classification (NCBI taxonomy): domain Eukaryota; class Dinophyceae; order Suessiales; family Symbiodiniaceae; genus Symbiodinium; species Symbiodinium sp. clade A. Next base: position 16,006 of record BGNK01000948.1, on the reverse strand, counting down.
TGCTTCCGGGGGGGTGGGGGGGGGCATGATGACGTACAGGCAGCTTCTCGAACACCACGCACCACTTCAAAAACAAACCCTCCTACGCTGAGGTCTGGGCTTTAAGGGTGTTGGCCAGCCCCTCCCACGTACAGCTGGCATCTTTGTTTTTGATGTCGAAGATGTTGCGCTCCAGGTTTTGGGAGTTTTTACACCTTCTTGGCAGCACCTGCGCGTTCCACGGTATTTACAGCGTTTTCGTACTATCCGACCACCTGTGGTTTGGCAGTTCCTTCCCCGTCGAATTTGCAACTCCTGTTGCTGTCGCAGTTTTGAGCTGGAGCCTCTGCAACTTCACCGGCCGTGACAGTTGAGGCAAGTGAGCCTCGGGAACTTATGCAGATAGGGAGCCTCAGCCCCTGCATCTGTGACAGTTAAGGCAAGTGAGCATCGGCAACTNGTGACAGTTGAGGCAAGTGAGCCTCGGGAACTTATGCAGATAGGGAGCCTCAGCCCCTGCATCTGTGACAGTTAAGGCAAGTGAGCATCGGCAACTTCTGCAGCTGTCACAGATAGGGGCCTGAGCCCCTGCATCCTCTGCAGCTGTCATTTTCGTTGATGATGAATGGGTTGAGGCGGCTAGTAGTAGTAGTACTAGTACTAGTACTAGTACTAGTACTAGTAGCAGTAGTAGTAGCAGTAGTAGTAGTAGGAGGAGGAGGAGGGGGAGGAGCAGGAGGAGGACCAGGAAGAGGACGAGGATTTGCAATCGTTGTCGTAGCCGTCATTGCTACTACTACCACTACTCCTACCACCGGTGTGCTAGGTAGGCGACACGAACTGTAACTGCTGCTGCTGCTGCTACTACTACTACTGCTACTACTGCTACTACCACTACGCGACGACGACAACAACAACTACTACGACTGCTACTACCACTACTACTACGACGTCGCGTCGACTCCTTCTACTACGACTTGTATTTGTACTAGTACTACGACGACGATGACGACGACTACTACTACTGCTACTACGACTACGACTACGATTACTACTACTTAGAACCATTATTAGCTTCAGCACGCGTCGCAGTACTGCTTTCAGTGACATTTCAAGGCCTCACTTCGTTCATGCCTGTATGGCGACCGCTGGCTGTGTGAATTCGACATTCACGAAGGCTGTCATGAAGCGGGCCTTAAGGCATTAATCTCGGGTTGCAGCTTCCAGAGCTGTTGGGTTTGGGCTACTGTTTCTTGAGTTTGAGGCCTTCTGGATGTTTGTATCGCAGCCGACGATCGTCCACGTGGGGTGATCTATGACTCTATGTCCGCCACCCACCAAGAGAACACGCTGCGAGCTTCGAATTACTATATACGGCTACTGTTGACACTCGTACAAATCGCAAGCCAAGACTATGCATGGCTTTCGTTTTGGCGGCCAAACACAACCAGTCTTCAGCCTTCAATATACCAACATGAGAAGACACGGTACATCTACTTAGGCAAACGGCGCAACTCTGCTGCGTTCTAAAGCCGCCATTTCTATCATCCCAAATCTCGACCAGTGAACCGCGCTGCTGCAAGCGAAATAACAGCAGTCCAAGGCCGACGCGGCACGTGATGTGTTGTCATGGTGTGCCGTGCTGTGCGTACGTATAGTTGCACAAACAACTTGTGGCTAGTTGGTCCTCTGATTAAGTTTGTCGCTTCGGAGTATCGAAATCGTTCCAGCAGAGCAGGTCCCATACAGCCGACGGAATTGTCCTGCTAGGGAAGTAGGAGGTCCGGAACAAGTGAGGTGGGGTAGTCTAATGACGAGCATCCATGCTGCAAGTTGCTCTCAGTGGTCTCGAAGAGATATGTTTGTGCAACTCGACACTAGAGATTGTCAATGGTGCTATGGCGACCAGCCGAACTAGCCCACGGAGGAGAAAACTGCGATACCTGTGCCTTGATGCGCTGCGGAAGAGACCTAACCTAAACTCGCCTGAGACACCCGTTGCTTCGCCCTTAGATCTTGGAGAATAACAGGCACTTGTGGCAAAGACGGTACAGGAAAGAAGCCCGTGCAGCTGTAGCTTGAGTTACGTGTAACATCCCAGAACCCAAGCATCCAAGCCATCGAGCAGCCTGTGGCAACACCTACTAGTCTGGCCCTTCCAGCAACGGCCTTTAGACACACATTTGCGGCCAGCCCGAACATGAGGTCAGGTGTTCTGTTGAAGGAATCCCCTAAAACTCACTTGGTGTGCCAAGGCTTTTCCGCGGTAACCCGTCGAAGCCCGACGGGATCTACGATGGATTAGAGGCGAAGCTTTTGAGGAAAGGAGAATTCGAGAGCTTCGGGCCTGTAGGGTCCCAGGTTGCCAGTGCAGAGAGTCGCCTCGCAGGGAAGATAGGGTTTAAGGTTTAGGGTTTAGGTACTACTGGAGCGGTTTTTGGTTTCACCACGAGTTCAGGTCTTGAAGCCTTCACGCGTGCTTCCACAGAATATGCTCAATGTCTACCAGAACAACCTTACAATGCAATCGTACATGATGACAAGAGTTGACAGAAGTGCTGTACCACTGTGAGAAGCTACGACAAGGAAAATACATCGTAGCACGTTCTGGCACGTTGTTATGGCACGGAACGTGCACTGGATACACGCACGATCATCTTAGTCAGGGCTTGGCAGACCCCTGACCCGGTGGAACTCAGCATATTGTACTCGCATTCACTCCTCGACGTCCGCAGCCTGTTTTCTCCGCACACATGAGTAGTGGAAGGTGGAAAAAGAGCCAGCGCCGTGAAGGCTGGACCAACTCGATGACAGCCTGGGCCTGGCCATATCTCCTGCGGAGGCAGCGGCCACCATGTTGGAGGAGGCGTTGGTGTGTTGAGCTCACATGTGGGGAGTACCAGTGCGAAGCTTCACGGACCGCCTTTGCTTGGCAAAACACGAGTCTGCCTTGCTCGATGCGTTCGACCAAGCTCTGGGAAACTGGGGTAGTTCTGATAGACTGCCTGGGCACAAATTGTTTTTCAATGCCGGTTTGATTCCGAGAGGATACGGAAACGATGGCCCAGCACACTTCGAGAACAGCATGGGCCCAAGGATGTCAGTTTTGCCCCGGAGTTCCCAAACCATGTGGACATGGAGTGGTTAGTTATCGACGCGGAGGTCGTTGTTGTCTATGGTACTCTACTCTGTGAGTCTGGCAAAGGTGCTGACCCAGCAGTATATGGAAACCTGGCTCCAGCTGCTACTAACGATGAATGTGCTGCTGAGTACACCTGGACCAGGATGATCAGGATGCTTCGTGCCGAGTAAGGGCGTTTGCGTTTCACAGTAGCTAGGCAGCTAGTCAGCCGAAAGAAACCGGCTGCCGTGCGCAGTATCTGTTTGAACCTTGCCATACGTTTCGGTGTGTATTGATTGTGCTAAAGCAACAGCTCAAAGCCCGAAGCGCCAAGTCCACATAATCAACTACAGTATGCTATAGGTTTCTGTAGAGATTATGCCGCTCGGTGCAGTCTGCCGCGCTATGACTCACCGAAAGGCGAAGCCATGATTGCTACGATCGCGCACACGACCACCATCCTACCATAAAAACTACGGCTCTACATGCTCCTACTGCGACTGCAGTAGTCAATAGTATTAGTACTGCAACCACCACCACCAGCACCAACGCCACCATACCCACACCACTTTCCACCACCACAACCACTACCACTACAACTACTAGTGCGACCACGACGACGACTACTACCACGACTACTAACACTACTACCACTGCTGCCACTGCCACTACCACCACTACTACCACCACAACCACTACGACTACCACTACTGCTACTGCGACTGCTACTGCTACTGCTACTGCTGCTGCTACTGCTCTGCTGCTGATGCTGCTTCTATTGCTGCTGCTGCTGCTACTGCTACTGCAACTACTACTACTACTACTACTACTACTACTACTACTACTACTACTACTACTACTATTGCTACTATTGCTACTACTACTACTACTACTACTACTACTACTACTGCTACTGCTACTGCTACTGCTACTACTGCCACTGCTACTTCTCCTACTCCTACTCCTGCTACTTCTATTGCTACTGCTACTGCAACTGCTGCTGCTGCTACTACTACAGCTACTACTGCTACTACGGCTACTACTACGACTTGCTACCGCTGCGACGTCGCGCCGGCTTGTTGAAGGGAGAATTGGGTCCTGTTTTAGTGTGTTTTGCACAAGCTGTTTAGGGAGTCTGACAAGCCCCTAAGACCCTAAGACCGACTGGAGTCTTCGGAACTACTTGTTCAAGGACCCCGTGCCTCTTTTTGCATGAATGCCCAGTGTGCCAGGCCAAAGTCGTGCTGAAGCCCTGATGGGTTTGTGTTTGGGACCTCGGCCATTCAGACAAGCACCCAACACCGCAAAGTTTCTGTTTGCACGATCCTAGGTTCTCTTGGAGCTTCGTTTCGTCAAGCACAGCTGTACCAGAAGAGTGTCCTGAGCAGCTAGTACATGGGAGCTTCAGAGAAAGCGGTGCACAGCATTGAATACAGACCTCAAACACAAGGCTCTGGTAAAGATCTCCCTCAAAACGAAACCTCAAGTTTCGCACATGTTGAATTTCTGCATGCCAAGAGCATGGCGTCTCACCGGAGCACACTTCGACTTCCTCCTGCGGGTTTAAGGACCAAAAACTCTAAACCGCATGGCAGTCTCCGAAAAGAGAGAGAGAGAGAGGTTAAGTAGACCTGAACCTGTAGTCATTTTGTACGTCCAACGGAGGGACTCCAAACTGCCATGTTTTGACTAGCTATCCGGAATCCAGAGGCCAGGGAAATGGAGTCGAGTCGTGGGAAAAGGAAAACAACCGTAGGTTCCAATCTATCGTTGATGCGCGAGAAAAGACTTGTGACTGATCAGCACCGCATGCCACGCTCTGTGAGTGCGATCCGCTGTGAGGTACTTATCTGCTGTGGACTGCACTTTCTCCAGGTTTCGGAGCAGTAGGGCTTGACTGTGATCCTCGTCCTGGTGGTGATAGTGGCAATAGATGTAGCCAAGTTCCTCGACTTTGGCTCAAAGTGCTTGATATCGATGGATAGTCCGACATGAGCACCAACGACCCAGATTTGTAAGCAAAGATATACCCAACAGCCCACATAATGGCCTTGGAACACGGATGGTGGGGGACCTGTTGCCTGGACCGACTCTCATTCATGCTATGGTGTCGACAACAGCCGACCATCTCCATTGAGGGCGGCAGTAGACATTATTATACTTTACTATACTATATTGTCTTCTATAGTGCAGGTTTCTGAGGACAGACACACGACAACCCCTGGTTTGGCCATTAGGCCTGGTAGAAGCCGCCGCTGCAGAGCTGCCAACTAAGCCAATAATCTCCAGCACCCTTGTGAGAAGCCTTATAGAAATTTTACAGTGGCTTTTGTTGGAAGAAGGAGCTCTGGCTCCGAACTCAGTCGCAGGTGATGGCAAGCAAGATCGGTAGTATTTTGAGATTGGGTTCTGGTATTCAGTATTTGGTGCTTAAAAGATGCAAACATTTGAGTCATCGCACTTTATATAGAATCGAAAGCTTTACTTTATGCACACTTGCAGGCGAGGTTGGCCTAATGATAACGCTATTGAAATTGATCCAGCAGACTCTTTCTACGGAAGGGCGACCTTTTTTTGGTTTTGCCCGTTCATACTTCTATTGATGCCCTGCCAGTTGGCATATTGCAAGACGAAAATCATAATAATTGGTTTTTTATTTGTATCCTCAATGATATCGTATCTTCTTATATGAAATTATTTCATCGTCGTTATGGTAGCTATTTTATTTGCTTGAAGCTCTGAGTTGTCCGCCGCGTTTTGCAATTGCAATCGTTAACCCCCCTTGTGACGACCTACATATACAAAACGCGCATTGTTCATACCTTGTCTTTCATTCTGTCGTTCGGTTCGGCAAAATTGATGGTTTCCGTGACTAAGACGAATCATAATCGCAATCTCACTTAGGATGCATACTTCGGCGACTCGAGCACTTCAAAACCATTCGAGATATGTGGAGATACTGAACGAACTTTTCTATATCTAAATATAGACAAACACCTGCAAACACAAATAAAACCCCGCAGAAATACGTATGTGTATATATATATACATAATATGTACATATTTGTATATACACATGTAAACATATGTAAGTAAGTAAAATATGCAAACACATATATATATGCATATATATATATATATATACATATACTTAGACTGATATTTCTTCTGTCTATATTGAATATGTTTTATATTTTTAAAAGTTTTGGAATGGTTTTAATATTACAGATAGTATAGATATATAAATACATATATATAAGTCGTGAGCTGATTTATTTGATTTAAGATTATACTACTTTCAGGAATTTAAATTATTAAAGATATATTTGATTGAATCTCATGCATAGAAACAAGCATGTTTATATATATATGTATATAATAGAAATGACCTTTTTTAAATATTCGTATTTATAACTTAAGTCGAAATTTCATATTCTATATATGAAAAGATTGTGAATTTTATAAGTATTGAAGTAATCATAAATAAAGTGATATTTGAATATATTTTATTGATTGTAAACGAAAATATCTATTAATGCGAATATATGGTTTTTACTTTTTTATATCTATATGTTATAAGGGTTTCTTGATTTCTTATATATATGTTTAATTTAATTGATACTAGAACTCAGAGATGATTTATTTAAGTATGAGATAACAAATATTTTGCGAATTCGATTGCGATATATTATATCTAATTTGGGTTCTAATTTACGATATTTCTATATAATTTCAATTTACAGGACCGGATTACCTTATATGAGTATATCTGTGGATAGTGATAAAAGAGTTGATGATCCCTCTAGAGCCTTCCAGAGGAGTGTACGCGGTGTTGTGTGTGCTGTGCTGTGTAGTGCGTGTTGTGTGGTGTTTGTTGTGTGGTGTGTGTTGTGTGTTGTGTGTTGTTTGTGTTGTCTGTGTTGTCTGTGTTGTCTGTGTCGTCTGTGTTGTCTGTGTTGTCTGTGTTGTCTGTGTTGTGTGTGTTGTGCGTGTTGTATGTGTTGTGTGTGTCGTGTGTGTGTGTTGTGTGTGTAGGTTGTTTGCGTCGTATGTTGTGGCTTGTATGTGCGTGTATGTGCCCAAAGTTGGGTTGCATGTTTGCGTGGTGTAGTGAAAGTTATGGGTTGTATTGTGTGTGTTTGCGCGATCTCTTAGTGATATTTGGTGGTATTTAAGTTTTTCTAGGGGGGGATCACGAACGCGTCGTATCTCGTAGAGTTTCTAGAGTTAGTATTTAGTGATATTCAGAATCTTCTAGGGAGGTTCTTAAATATATATTGTTTCCTTCGCAGCCCTATAGACTTAGCGTTTAGTGGTGTTTGAAGTCTGTAGAGGGGGGTTCAAATGTGTGTCGTATCTCATAGAGTCTTCAAAAATGAGTTTTTCGTGAAATTTAGAATCTTCTTACATAGGAAGATATTTAATTTGGGTTCTATTCTCTAGCGTTTTCTAGATTGTTCTCTCGAGTGATTTTTGAAGTATTTTACAGATATTTAGTGTCNTTTTGGTTGTTAGTTTAGGTAATGAAATTTGAATGTAAAGTGCGTTAAATCCGAACGAGAAATATCTTAAAGTCGTTAAATTGGAGGTCTTTTTGCACGCTTATATCTTTTGACGGGAAATCTTAATTACGAATTCTATATCGTAGAATTGTCTAGAGTTACTAATTTAGTAGTATTTAAAGTCTTCTAATATGTAAGGGGTATTTTATATGATATGTTATATCTATTATATTTAAGATTATTAATGTTTTTCTGGGTGAATCTTAATATATCTCGTATTTTTTTTTAAAGATTTTAAAGTTGATATGTAATGGTATTTAAAATGTATATATGATATATGAATATCTCCTTCATTTAATAATCGAGAAAAAATCTTCTAATGAAGGGGGTGGGAGTAAATATGTGCCGTATCTCGTGGAGTCTTCTGGAGTTAGTATTTCATGGGTGAGTTATATGAAGGCGTCTTTATTATATTTAGTAATATTTAAAGTCTTCGAGGATAGGGATGGGGATTTTAAAGATATATTTTTTCTCTTATAATCTTCTAAAGTTGGTGGTGTTTAGAATCTTCTAGTTTGTATATTATATTGTATATATTGATATATTTGGGAGTAGAATATGATCTCTCGATTAATTATTTCTCTGTATTGGGCACTTATCGGTGATGTGTCTCTTTAGTGGTAAAGTGGTCTGTTTAGTTGAGGTGGTTGCCTCGTTGTTTGGCTTTTCTTTCTAGTGGGATGAGCCTTTTTGTCTTGTTCTCTCGCCGGGGCAGGTTTTATTTTGATTCTTTTGCTTAGTAAGAGCGAGAACGTTAATGTACTAATTAGATCTAGTTAAGGAATACTTTCTAGATGAGGCTATAGTAATTTGTGTCTCTACTGGGCCTTGCCTCTGGAATAAGGTGCTTTAAATTGTTACAGTTTTCGAATTAGTTATCTTCATTAGACGGTAGGTGACGTATTTTGTTTTGAGATTGGTATCTAATTATGGTCTCGCTTGGATGAGGTAGGTGGGTGGGGACCTGATTTGTTGTCTCGTAGGTATTGGTGCTCTAGGCGCTTCTGGATAGGTTGAGTAACCTGTTCTTATAAATAACTTAGCCGAGTAGGCAGACCTAGCTATACGGAGGAGGTGAGACGAGAAGGAAATCTTGTCCCTTCAAGCGCCAGGATAAAAACCTTCTCAAGTGAAACAAAGAGAATCCCAGAACCAAAGCAAACCACCTAGCTTAAATAGTTGAAGGGCAGGTCCAATGGTGGTTGAGCCGCGCCGTTGGGTATCGGATATAAGGCCTCTGGCCGCGCGTGCACCCGCACTTTCTAGAAGAAGAAGAAGGTTCCTTTTTACCTTGGATGTCTCGATGCGACGGCATGTTCCCAATATGTTTTGTAGTTTTAGGAGTGCTTTGAATTAGGTCTGGGATTGCATATTCGTTTTATCTCGTTTCGTTAAGTGCTGAAGTATTTCGCTTGGAGATAGAAAGCTGCGAAGTATTTTATTGTCAGTCACAGCCTAAGATGCTGAGTTGCGCTCGCGTTTGGCTCAAGAAAAAGACCGAGTATTACCCGTTCTACCTTTCTCATGTTGCGCAACGCCTTCAAAGAAGTCGCCTGGCTTCCGCACGTGGGCCCCCAATCGACCCGGCACCACTTCGCTTTCGGAGGATTCGGGATAACGGAATTTTGGTCCGGTGTCAGCTGTTTCTTGGCGAAGCCTGGAATTCCTTGTGCGTCAATAGAAATATTTGATATCGCCCCACAAGGTCAGCAAATGTCGTAGACTCATGAAATTTGACAATACGTATTGACTCATATATTTCCGACGGGCTTTGGCTTGAAGACACAACTGGATCTGTCAAGCAGTATTCCGTAACTTTTGCTCAAGACATTTTGGCTCGAGATTGGCCAAGTTATCCAGTCGTTTCGTTAGTGGATGGATGGAAGCGTGCCTGCGTGAAGAGACCTCATCCCGTGCTGAGCCGCCTTGCTGCCAACTCGGAGCACCACCTGAAAAGCGTGAGAACTGGCAGAAGCTCAAGTTTTTCCTGGACTTCCTGGATTCTTGTCTTGGGCACGATTAAAAGGGCAATGGCGGAAGCAGCGAGTAGCACAAAGCCTGCAAAGGCGTCATATCTTTCCTATCACTGAAATCTATATCACGCCACCAGGAGCTCGTTCGCAAGAAATTAACTAAACATGCGCTTCTTTCCGGCCTTTCTCAAGCTGCATATTGGCACTTACACACGCTTCTCGAGAGAGCTCCCTGAAGAGTAATGATAGGATATCATACCGTTCCTTTGGCACTGCCCTCCAAAAATTTAAAATATTAACTATTTGCGTTTTCGTCCAATATTTCCAACGAAAAAAGACCGTATTTGCCACTTTATTTTTGAATTTATTTGAGAATCTATTTCAATAATCCCGGAGCCGTGGCAGGAATAAATTATAGAGATTGATTGATAATATGAAAAATTATATACATTTCAATCTAAGTCAGGAAAATTAGAAAGATTATATTAATTT
>BGNK01000947.1:159015-183409 GCA_003297005.1 Symbiodinium sp. clade A Y106 | reverse complement strand
ATGGGTGATCTCAAGCTTGGCTGGAAGACGCTCAGCTCCTTGTACAAGAACAACAACTCGGAGCCCGACAAGATGCGAACCCTTGCGTAAGCCTGCGGCCGAAGTGCCACGGTTTTTTTAATGCAGAGGAAGGCGAGTTAGGAGACCGGAGCAGTGACGAGATGCGGAAAGTTTTTCTTGAAGCTCTCCTTCTTCTTTGTAGATGCTACCCAATCCCAGGCTGTCCAAAGCTGTGTAGCTNTGCAGAGGAAGGCGAGTTAGGAGACCGGAGCAGTGACGAGATGCGGAAAGTTTTTCTTGAAGCTCTCCTTCTTCTTTGTAGATGCTACCCAATCCCAGGCTGTCCAAAGCTGTGTAGCTTCACTGGGAATGGGAATCGTGTTAGGGCAGGGAGCCTAAATGCGAGCTCCTTTGCAGACCTTTCTGATGCCCCTGTCGCAATGCTCAAGAGAGCAAAACGGCGTCGGATCGGTTTCGGAGTCTTGGTTCTGGTTGAGGTCGTACCGTAGCCGTAGCACCACTTCTGAGAGCCCGAGCATATTATCATCCGGTGGACCTCCCCACATGATCCCCAACGCCTTCTTTGACGCTCTTCGCTGAGCAGTCACAAAAGGAAAGTGAGTCAAAGACACTTCCAGTATAGTTATAGTTAGTTATAGTATAGTATAGTATAGTTATAGAATAGTTATGGAATAGTTATAGTATAGTTATAGCATAGTTATAGTATACTGTATCTTCCTGAGTAATTCATGCTTCGCATCTCACAGCGACCGCTCCAAGCTCCGTTGAGCGAGGGCTGACAGGGCAGGGATTTAGTCATAAGGACCCTTGGGGGGGTAGGGGGGTAGGGGCCTTAATACCTATAAGAAGGACTTAATAAGGCCTATAGGCCGGGGATTCCAGGTCGAGCGCTGTGGACAAGTTGGAACTCACGCAGCAATCTTTCCAAAGGTGGTGTGGTGCGACGGTGCGAGATGATCGCCTCACTCCAGATGCAGCATGGTGAAGGCGGGATCTTGTCCTACACGCACGAAAGCTCGCGGCTGGCGACCGGCCCTTCGTGGTATGTCACTCATTTTCCTCGGAAGTTCACAGACAATGCTAGCCGCAACATCACGGGATTGATGCAAGCAGATACTGACAGGCACCGTGCCGCCAACCCACTCCAAATCTATCTCGTTTCGAGAAAGTTTTGTCTGACTTCCGATTCTCCACTGACTGGGAAGACAGAGGCCCCCCCGGCGTTCGGTCCAGTCAAGACATGCCTGGGGGTGCCATGCGCGATAGACACGTAGACCTGACCTTCATGATGCTGCCAGGTCATGTCGCCATAGCTCCGAGGATCCAGAACCCGGATCGATTCGTCAGTCGCTGGGCTGCAAACGTTGTTCCCACGGCTGGATGCTGACGGTGGCAGGTGTTCAGGGCTTCGGTTTATGTTCCGCTTGCCGTGAGGAAGCTGCTGGCGCGGCAGAGACCAGAGATCATGAGTTGCTCGATGACAAGCTTCAACGCCTCCCTAAGAGAAACGACTGGTTGTAGAGGCTGCGAGCAGTTCAGTGAGTTGCAGTGCCGGTGGCCACGACTTGATCACGATAGCCGTTTCAGGCTCAGTGCTTCAGCACATGGCTAACTGGGACCCATCAAAGATCTCAGCACCGGCACACCTTAGCACGCCAGACCTTAAACTATTTTGACCTCACGCAGGGTCTCGCGACGATCACTTGCAAGGTTTTTTTCAACGACTTTCTTATGGCTCGCGTCACACGCTCGGGCGCATGGCCGCGTCCTACGCCCCCCGTTTCCAGCCGGGCCTGCACGCTCCGCACCTTTGCGGGCCGTACCGGCCGGTGGACGTGCCGAAGACCCAGCAGGCCTCGCCAAAGTGCTGCGGTTGTTTCATGTCTTGACTCAGTGCCCCCCCTGTGCTGTGAGGCTCCGACACATGTGCAGCTGTACTGTGACCTGGACGGTGTGCTGGCCGACTTCAACAAGGGCTGTCTTGCCCTTTTCCCAGAGGGTGGGGCAATTGCGGCGAAGATACCGACGCACACCGTCACGAAGCTCACTTGGGAGGAGGACAATTTCCTTGCTCTCTGACATGTCTCTGGGTCCGAAGTCTGAATTTCTGCCTCCGCGAGCTCGAGGGCTCGACAGGAGGAATTCGACTGGGATTCGACTCCGCTTTTGCGAGGGGAATCGTTTTGAACGAAAGGGATACGCGGCGTGACCGCTCCAGGCAAGAAATCCTAGCACTTCACCGCTCCGTACCTAGCTCATGGCTCATGCTTTCTGCTTCTGCAGCCCTGTCTGTCCGTGCCTTGATGCTGCTCTTTGTCAATCTCCGTGTCGCGAAAACGAGTGCTAGCACCGCAAAAAGGAGTCTTGACCAGATTTGCATTGTCGGACACGCTCCGAGATGCCGATGTATGCAGTAGGTGCCGAGACCATTTGGGCACCGAAACTCCCACAGGCCGTGACGACTCCACCAATTCTCGCGGTAAAGAGTGGTCACAGAGATCCTGCTGTCAGAGGCTTCAGCATACTAGCAAACGGAACGTCTGAGAACCTGAGTCTGCTCCAAGCCTGCGTCAAGCGTTTTTAGCACGAGGAGGGCGAGATGTGGCGGCGGATTGAGGAAAAGACGGACTTCTTCCTGTCGCTTGATTGGACGTCAGATGGCGAAGAGCTCTGGAGATGGATTGATTGGAATATCGTGTCCAGTCCAGCAGTTCTCACTGGCCTCCCGATGGGCCGAGCAGGACAGATGGCAGCGAAGCAGAAGGAGCAGTGGTGCCACGAGAAGCTGGGCTCTGAGGTGGCGGTCTACTGTTGTGGAACACGCAACAAGCAGAAGTTTAGCGGCCAGGGCTGCGTGTTGATCGACGATCGTGGGGACTTGCGCGAAGCCTGGGAAGCTCGAGGGGGCATCTTTGTTCATCACACATCAACGGCAGAGACCATCCGCCAGCTGCGGGAGATCCTAAAGTCCTCGCAGATTGGAAGAGGAAGCCAGAACACAACAAGCACCCAGGAGGTGCCGCTACAGATGACCAGCATCTGCTGGGCTGCCCAGACGCCGGCAGGTTGCTTCAAACCTAAGTGCCGGTACTTACACGTACCTGTCTCGCGCCGACACCGCTGCTGGATTCAGCTCTGGGGATTTGTCTGGTGGCACCAGAGGATGTTCGACGACCTGCCCAGCTTTGTGGACTGCATTCGCTCTGTCTACTCTCCAAAGCACCAGGCAGCTTTCCAGGCAGACAAGGACATGGACGAGCAATCGCACGGTGCCTTCCTGTCGATGCTGGAAACTCTGCGGGAGAGTTGTGAACTCGGGCTGCCTCTCGACTTTTTGCGCTGCTTGGCTTGGCCCAAACTTTTTCTTGAATCAGTGTTCTTGATTTTTGTGTTGTTTGGAAAAGCATAGTTGGGTTGTCGGTATCGGTTCTGCAGGTGCGATGGACCATCCCTCTCCACCGTCGCCGCTGCCTCCATTGCCGCGCCAAGTGCGAGACGTTCTGGCGCAGGCTGGGTCGGTGAAAAGAGAAGCCTGAGTACCATGAACGACTGCTGAAGCGCGGCAGGTCTCGGCACTGGCCTGAAGCTTACCGGAAGCTCGCCTGACTCGGAAGCCTTGCGTTTCCTTCCATCATGAGGTTCAGACCTTGGACGTGTTGGGTCCCGACCCGAAGGTTGTTGTAGCGGGCAGCATGGGCCACGCCCCAAGTGTTCGTGGAATTTCCCATTTGTGCCTTACCGTTTGCTGCTGCAGGGCTCCGGCCGATTTAGCGCCCTCTAACATGAGCAGTCTGTGTCCGAAGACATTTTTGCCGTTGGCTTCTGTGCATTTGAAGGTTTGGGTGCAGACGTCGGAGGGCCAGGAGCTTGGCTTGAATGTGTAGTAGTGCTGATCATATTTTGTGCCGCGCCGGCTGCAACACAGCTAGAAGCCCTGACCCTACACAAACCGCAAGCTGTGCCGTGCGGCTCTGCATCCAGTGACTACAAGGTCTGACCTAGACCTGGTGCTCTGCTGTGACATAGAGGCCGGCAAGCTGAGGCTTTCAGCGGAGCGCCCTGTCGTGGACTGTGTTCTGAGTTTTCCTGTTTTCTCTGAGGTGAATCCCAAGACAGCCCTGGCCGCCGTGACGGAGGCTTTGCTGAAGGCAGCTGGTGCGAGCTGAGAGGTAAGGAGAGGCACCAGAGTGCAGTGATGATCTGCTGGGTCGCTGTTCTGGACAGGCCGGGGAGGTCGTCGATGTGATATTGCTGGAGCAGGCCGTGCTTCCGGCTGCTGGTTCAGTTTTCAAAGCTGAGCTCAAATAGATCGGAAATCTACGCATGCTGCAGTACACTTTACACCCAATACAGATTTCTCTGTCCCGGACGACCTTTCCCAAGAATGTCAGAATGACAGCCAGGAAGTTTGAGGAGCAAACACAAGGTGTCCCACCTGGTGCAGGTCGCCGTTCCGCTGCTCTCCTTCAGAATGGCAGGCGAGGGGATGTCGGCTCTGCAGAGGGGTCTGTGCTTCCCGGATTTTTCCAGCCAGGGCGAACCATTGCGCAGCGCATAGTGTCTCCAAGATGTGAGAAGATTGCCGGATTGCCGGACAAGCCCTGCAGGCCTTTCTGTGGATGTGACATTGCCCGCGGCCTCAGTGGCGTTCTGACAAGCGTTGCATCTGACACCTGTGCTTGGCAATGGCCCGAGGAACCAGATGTCTTCCATCCGCGACATTCTGCTGTTTCGCTATGCTCTGTTCGGGGCTCAGCACACGTGCCGTGGTCCCGGGCATCGGTTGCCGTGATTGGGTTTCAATAAACGCTTGGCAGGTGGTAAAGCAGTTTTCCACGCTTGTTTCTAGGCTTACAGTAGAAAGGCAGAGAAGAGGCATGCGAGGAAGAAGAAGAAGACGAAGAGGAAGAGCGAGCACAGCAAGGGTCTCGGCCGTGTTTTCGTGCATTCAGGCGAACTGCTGGGCCCGAGCTTTCCTCCATGCTGCGCCTCGTGAAGTGGCAGCCTCAGGCCAGTGTCTGAGGCGAACGGCTCCTTGTCAGTTTTCAGTTGGCGTGAACTAGAGGGTGAAATGTACTCCTGGATCTGGAAGAGTCCCGTTCCAACCTACTCAGCGAAGGGGTGTCGTTAGGCTCAAGAGTTGAACAATGCAACAGTGCTGCTGGAGAAGGATGTGGCTGAAAGCGCGGCGAATCCCCGGCACAAAGCAAGGTGCCGGTCTTCTGTGGGGCTTCTCCTGGATATTCCTGGATTCAGTGGAACCACTTCACTGGAGAATGTAACGCAGAGTTGCCCGAGACAGAAGCCCAGCATGTCGTGACCAACATGTCTGACCTGCCGGTAAAGCTTGATCTGCCACTCTAAATCCACTTCCTGCCTCGGTTATTTCTTTTTCACACTCCTGGAAAGCTGCGGGCTGGGAGACGGTGTCCTCATTTGCAGAGGCTGCCACTAGTCGTGAGACCAAAATACTCCCGCCCTCAGTATGCCTAACTGGCAAACAAAGTCCCAAACGCAAAGAGCTTTGCACTTATAGGAGTAGCGATGTTATGGTGGACACTTGGTTACTACATTGTGAATGTGAGGGTTGTGAGGCATTCGTAAGGGCTTTCATTTCAGTTTGTCAAAATTGCTGTGCACGTGCTTCGGCTGTGCTTCCTTGGCACCAGATGTTCCCTCTGCACCAGGTGGCTTCCCCACCGTTGTGTGGCTGCGGCTGGCAATCCGCTTCTACCAGGATCTGTTGAGACTCTGCCAGGATGTAGAATAGGCCCATTCAGCAGCTTGGAAGGTTCCGATCTGAGAGACCTGGCCCGAGGAGTGCAAAGGCAGCTCGAAAGCGCGACGTGTCGCCCGAGATTGGCTCCGTCGTTTCATGGCCCTCTTCCAAGCTCCAAACATATGCAGGCAACCTATCACCCCAATTAGTGACTGAAATTGATTGAATGCTCAGGCTCAGCTGCCCATTTCTAAGGGACTTGGCTTAGCACCGTCCTGGAGCCCTTGCCCTCCAACTCCACGAAGTCCCTTTAGCTTCCTAAGCTCAGAAGGACACGGCTGGTCATGAAGAGAAGCAGATCCCCCCTCGATCATAGGGACCCTTAGAGGGGTAGGGGGAGGGGGGGGGCCATAATGCCCACTGCAAGGACTTAATAAGGCTAAGGAAGTATAGTCCCTACCACCCTCCCCCTTACCCCCCTTAAGGGTCCCTGTGACTCGAGCCTCGAGCACGAGTTGAAGCCGAGGTCTGGGCCTGGCAGGGCTTGCCGACGGGTGGTTCGCCGGGAGCCCGGCTTTGGCCGTACTGCTCGGGGGGCCGCCTGCCGTAGGGAACATAGGGAACTGCAGGGTGTGGAGGCAGGAGTGGGCTAACACATTTTGCTGCAGATTCTGCACCATGACAATAAATTTTAATCGGGAGTTGGATCCGATCCTGAGCCTTGTGAAGCCGAGTTTGGCACGCTGAGGCCCCTGGCGCTGGCGGGGGAGCAGGACTCTTCAAACTTCATCGCTCCTTCGAACATCGTGGGCCCAGCAGCCCCTTCCAAGAGCCCCACTGCATGGCAGCTTTGCGTTCAATTTGATGGCCCTGCGCCGTCTGCGTCTCGTCGGAGGAATACTACTCCGGTCGCCTGGCGGCTGGTGTGCCGGCAGGCACGTAGCGACCTCAAGACTCAGGATGCGGGCTTTCTCGATTGAACTACCGGGACGGGCAATTCAGCGTGTTTACCGAGTTCTTTGCACTTTCAGGCTTGGTAGCATGCCAGAGTGTTGAGAGGTGACGTTGGGAATTTCGATGATCCGAGCTAGCTGTCACCCTTAAGCACGTGCTTAGAGTAAAGGAATTTCGTGACCCTGAGACGCTGTCACAGCAAGCCGTACTGATGACGCTCCACTCCAATCTCTCAGGCTTCTCCTTTTTGTCTGTGAAATGGTGGCCTTTCTGGAGAAGTCACCTGCGCCCAGCGCTGTGGGGGAGGACTTCTTTCGATGGTCATTTCATGGGTTTCTGCAATGTCTCTCTCCTCTCACTGAAGTTCGCTTGATGCAAGCCACGGGCGTCATGAGATTTGCATGACGCGTGACACACGAGGACACGTCCTGCAGCACGGTTCCATATCGTAAATTTTGCTTGTGTGACGGCTAGATCGGGTTTCCATTCGCCGTGTTTGTGGAGAGATGGTCTCGCCCGGCGTCTCAAGCCTCGGCTTCACTAGAACAGATTGAGAACTCTGGCCTACCAAGAGGGCCCGCTCAGAACTGTCGTTCCCCAGCACAGCCAGCCGGGAGGCCGGCTGCAGCAGGTCAGAGTGGGAAGAGTTTCAGTATGCGCAACGAAGGCTAATACGATCCAAACGCGAAGCCGAGCCACCGGCCTCCGACACCGCTCAGATCCAGCTTGCTTTTTCACGCGTTAAGCATCACCTCAATGCCTCAACCTAGAGTTCCGAATGCCCAGCGGAAGAACCCAGCAAACTCGCCCGACTCCGCAAGCCGATGTGGTTGAGCCATGGCCGTGTTGACTGGAGACGCCTCGCAACTCGCCGCAGATTTAGGTGGTCTGGGGACTGGGGGTGCTTGCGCCGTGGAGCTGCTCAGGTAAAGCTGCTTCTCGCCTACCGCGTTTTAAGGAGGCTGCCCCAGCTTGTGAGGAGATACTGGCCACGAAGGCGATGGGAGCAGTCAACAAGTGCACAGGTTTTCCGGAGACCCGTTGCATTCTTGAAGCTTCTGGAGGCCGATAGCATGGGATGGGAGCCCTCCGTTCCTGGGCTGGTCCGCAACGGCTCTGGCAGCTGCCATTCGAGCCTCAGCTGCCATGGCCCTTGGCCCTTGCTGGGTTCGTTGTCTGGTCACCTCTGGTCTTTCCAGGTGCAGGAAAGACGGTGTGGGCAATGCAAGCGGTAATGCGCTGCGAAGCCCCCGCGATCGCAAAACCCCTACCCGCCAGCAGACCGGTCGAAATAATGATCGCCGTCCTCTTTTTAAGTGATGCCGTTAAGCAAGGACGTGTGGCAAGTCCTTGCAATATCAACTGCCTCTGTCCCTTGTCATGGCAAGAGCTCCGCACCTGCTCTGCCGCACTCCTGCGACCGTCCGGCTGAGCAGATGCAACGTCAAGCCAAGGCAAAGGCGAGCTGACCTCCACCGCGGTCGTCAAGGCTTACATTCAGCGAATCAGGAAGGTTGATGTGACCTGCTAGCACCTAGTCTCAGCAGCACCTGGCTGACCGGTTCTGATTGCAATTCGGGCTCTTCTCACTGTGGAGCATTCGAAGGTTCACCTCAACGCTCTGGTGGCAGAGCGCTTTTCCGCCGCGCTGGCCCAGGTGCAGGGTTTATGTCTGTGATGGTAGCAAGTAATACTTCTTCAGGTTTCTGAGGTGGGTGGATCAGGCCGTCTTGGGTTTTTGGGGGTTGGCGCAGCATCATGCGCTCCAAGGCTGAGACCGTGGACCAGCAGATTGAGGCCAGTGGCCAGAGAGTCCTAGGGCCCATCGTTTGGGAAAGCCAGCGGTGCTTCTGCTTCAGGCTTCACAGGGCGATCCTGTCAAGCCCTGGCCACCGTTTCTGGGCACCTTGACTGCAGCGCCGTCTCGACAACCAATCCTGACAGGTTGCCGGTGCTTGTCGAGATATTGGCTGTGCAGACATGTGGATATAATCACACGGCCTGGAGCGGAGGCGCCCCCATCATTTTGAAGGAGGCTCTCGAATACCCGGGCTTCCCCTACACCAATGGCCTGCTATGCCGGAAGGGCAGCTCGGACTCTACTAGAAAGCTGCCAGTCTTGCACACGCTAAACCAAGATGTCACAGGAGCGTTGTTTTTTTGTAATCTTGTGTCTCATGAGTATACTACTTGTGCGATTCTTTCGCTCATCGTAGTTGCCACTCGTATTTCTTTTCACCATCGCTGCTGTGCTGCCCGTGCTTATGGAATATTGTGTTCGTTGCTGCGATTCTGCCTAGTCTCAGAGTCCTTTCATGGTGTTGTTAGCATGTCTTTGCGAACACGGTGCGGTTAACCGTTCCGTTTTTCATTAAAACATCCCAAGACCCGCGGCCCTTGGAAACCCGAATGCATGTATTGTGTTAGCATGAGTACCAATTGCAAGGATTGGAAAGGTAATGTTCAAGTCGCAGTGGTTCCAGCCCTCATGCCAGTATGTTGCAGCGGCAACTCGTGATTGTTTAAACGAATAAAGAAAGAACGTGGCAAATCATACTATCCAATAGTACTGAAATCAGTACTCGTAGTAAAGGTAGTGATGAGATGGTGGACATAGGAGTACAAGTCGGAATGATAGCATCACCATGCATCACTGATCTTACTAGAGTCAATGCCTGCAGATAACAATGGTAGTAGTAACAACGCAGCTGGCACTCCTGTTGCTCTGGCGTTCAAGGAAGTACTTCAGTTACATGAAGTAGTCGCATCGTCGCGGTCATCGTCATGCTAGTGGTTGTGTGGTGGTGGTTGCGGGTGGTGGTGGTGGTGGTGGTAGTGGTGCTGGTGGTTGTGGTGGTGGTGCTGGTGGTGGTGGTGGTGGTGGTCGCGGTGTTAGGAGCAGAGCAGTTCTCCGAGGTCGTGTGGGCGAGAGCTCAGGGCCTGTCGTGCGGCGGATAGAGGCAGGGCTATGCTTATTGACTTAGACTAAGCATGTAACAGCACATTTTGCGCACATACACACGTACATACCTGCATGCATTCAAGCATGCATGCATGCATACAGACACACATAAACCCACACATCTCTGTCGATTTCTTTGCTCGCTGCTTCTGAGCTGAGTCTGCATCTGTCTCTGTATGTATGCATACATTCCAAATATGAACATATGTAGGTGTGTCGACTTGTTGTGTTTGTTATCTGGAAGGCCTGACTTTGCTCTCTATTTGAGTATGTCTATGGACTGCTCGTGAGATGACATGTCTGCTTCCGAATCTCTTATGATTCTGCACCTTCGATATGTACTTTGCATTCCTACCGACGCTGCCGTGGTACATTGTTGCATGCCACAGTGCGTACTATGCGTTTTTGTCTTTTGCAGCTGTCCATTCCAAAATGACAAGCTTGTTCATGGCAGTCAGCATTGCAGCACACATGGTTCGGACTTGCATTCTCCTCCTTGTGCTGTTCCTGTAAGCTGTATGCATGTATGTATGTCGATCGACCTGTATGGGCGTGTATGTACATACATACACATAGATAGGCGAATATGTATGTGGCTTTGTGAGATGATACTGCGTCGCATCATCTTCGATCATACTTTATATTGCCGAGTTAGCCCGCGGTGTAGTCTTACATGCTAGTTCCCACTATCCGATCATACATCATCGCGCCATCCTCGGGCATGATGCGACTGGTTCACCACGACTGCGCGTAAGGACAGGTGAAGCGGAAGTTTCTAGCAGCTGCCGTTCCTTGACGGAGCATGACTGTGTAGCCGCAGTCCTCAGATCTACGCCGGCCATTCGTGAGCTCTATCCTCTCGGCTGTTGGGATCTCGTTGCGGGGCTTCTGGTAGCCCCGTTTTTCACATCGTGGCATCGTGCGCCTCTTCGGGTACTAATTTGAGGCTGCTGGCTTCATCGTGCTTGGCACTGGCAACGTATCAGAGGCTCCTGCTTGACATGATGCGATGGCACAGATACAAGCCGCAGCCCGCGAGAATCGCAGTCAACAATAAGTTGCTGGCATCATGTGTTGAGGGCCCTGGCTGCAGGCCTGCATGTGGATGGAAACATACAACCTCGTGTTGCTCGGCACAACTGCAGAAACGCGCTCTTTGGGTTTAGCACAAGCCACGACTCGAAGACTCCCAAAGCCAAAAGTATCGAACCACACAGTTAAGTTCTTGAATCAAGGTATGGTCGCAGCCACAACCCCTATGGACTACATCTGACCCCTGGCGGCTCCAGTGGTGGCACGGCAGCGCTGGTGGCGGCCCTTGGGGCGCCGGCGCCCCGAGCTAGCGTTTCAGGTTCCCTGAGTGCATGGTTCAGCGCTGTCTAGGTTTCGCAGCACCCATACGGAAGCTCGTGCGAACCCATCACTACAGCTGTCTCAAAGGACTGAAGCATGCCCCAACGCGAGGACCCATAGTTCTTCGCCAGGTAGGCCTCACTGCAGACATCGGTGGATCGACGCGCATCCCCGCCCTCTTCAATGGACTGCCCCTCCCTGAGATCTGCTTTGGAAGGGGTTCCAGCCGGCGCAAGCAATCTATCCTGGTTCCGGTACAAGATTCTGGTGGAGGGATGTCGGCAGCGAGACCAGGGTCGGAATGTCTGAAGCTGAAAGCTCGGCCCAGCTTCATAAGTTCTGCAAAGCTAGCCCAGCAGCGAGCACTAAGAACACAGGCTTCCTCATGCTTCCAGCCATGACAGTGATAGTGATAGACTTAGGTTCGGACACAAGCCCACTGGCGGCATCTGTCCAAACACACGGACGCACCTCAACGAGTTCCACGGGGTAGCCTGGCACACAACTGAGCAAATAGAAAAGCTCGAATGCACAGACACTTTATCGGGTCTGAGTGGTGGAAGATGTTCAACAACAGGTCTTATAGATGCCTCAAGCGGAGTTTGGAGTCTTTGTCCCAATCTTTGGAGTGCACTACTCACTGCTCCGAAGTGTCCGAGTCAGCAAATGGGGTTTTATCAGTGGCAAAAAGCTTACTTGACTTCGAGAGTTCTGTGGGGGGCCGTTTCCGTTCTCAGCTGCGACAACCGATCTTTTGGAGTCATTCCAGTCCGACGCCGCTTCCTGGGGAGACGAAACAGTAGTGAACTTTTCCGCTCGGCATCTACTCGGGCCCTGGTGGATGACGGTACGGATGAGAGAAGGGACGGTGATAATTTTTCAATATGTGGGGGCCGGGCTACCCGGCAGCCTCTCAGAGGCAGTATGACGTATCTGTTTTGTATTCTCCGATCCAATATTTTGTTGGAATGATCCACCCTGCCCAGTTCAAAATCCTTCCAGCCCTACAGCCCTCCAGGTCCGCGGATTTTTGTTTTGCCACGGTGCACGGCAGGTTGTGGGGCAGGTGGCTGGGGGAAGGTTGCAAGGCAGGCCGGAGGCCGGAAGGCAGGGGGCTGGAGGGGTTGGTGGAGTGGCGAACTGCGTGCAAGAGGAGTGCCTTCTCGAGGCGCACGCGGGCTCGCTTGCCCTTACTGCCTCATCTTGTTCTTCTTGATGGCGATTGGCAGTGGGCTTTATAAGCAAATTCGATTTGGCGTTCGGGTGAGCCGTGTCTTCATCTACTGGTACTGGCTCTTCACTGGCATCACCTTCGCCTTGGGGGCCTGCTGGTTGGCGGCCTGGTTTCAGTGGCTGAAGCGGAGATTCGAGTGAGAGGGCTGCGGCCCATTTTCATTCTGTAATTCTGTCGCTGGGCTTTGGGTGCTCAGCGGACGGCTTTTCTTGTGCCTTTTGGCTCTGGTGAGAGAGGGCTACTTTCAGTCCTAGGGGTTCTTGCCCCAGTAGGAATTTCAGTTTTTGATTTATCTGTTCATCAGCGCCCCCGAAGGCATGTCCGAGTAGTCCGGGCCCTTTAGGAGTTGTCTTGGGCATTTCGGGTCCCCCGAAAGTATTTTTATTTTTAGGGGGGCTTATTTTTTCATGGCAAGTGATGCATGTACTAAACACAGTTAGACACTGTCCCTGTTGCGTTCCATGCGCATCCGCCCTGAATACAACGTACAAGTTTTGTTTCGTGAGGTGGCTCGAACTTTCGCTTGGATGCTGCTGTTTGATGGACGTGTTTACTGCGACGGATGCTGCAAGCATCTTATGCCGAGCTTGCAAAATGCAGACGTTACAAGGCCTCGAAACAGAGATTCGTCCAGGCGGTGTGTCGCATCTGCCAGCTGGGCATGGTCTGCCGCCATGCAGATGACATGCTGCCTCTGTTGAAGATTATGTCTGGGCTGCCAGACGGCACGGAGGACCATACACGGGAAAACTACCAGTCTATCCAGTCTTAGACTGCGCCGAGAAGGGATCTTTTCAGTCGATGCTGCTAAGTCTTGGAGTTTGAGACCACCAGCAGATGCGTCCTTGCACTCGCACGCTTTCGGAAGGACCCTCTCGTCCGCGAGTATCGCTCGCCACCTTCTTGGGGGCTCCCTAAGCTTGGGCACCTTCGAGCCGCACGGCAGGAGGGTCAGGGCAGGGTAGGGCGGTGTCTTCTGGGGTTTCTGGTCCAAGAGAAGGAGTTTTAAAAGGTTACAGTCAAGCGTGGCTTAAACAAACAAGCGTGTAGAGTGTAGACTGCTCAAGAAATGGGTGGGCACCAGTAGGGTTGGTGCCATGCTTATCACCGGGTTTGTGTTTCGGACAGATCGTACCAAAACTTCGAAGATGCTGAGATGTTACAAGTACTCGTACAAGGTGTCGGTCTGGTCCAACACTTCGTCTTCCTGTCTGTCATGCTGCGTTTCGACGCAAGGGCAGCTTAAGCTCCAGGGGAGCTGCCGGACAGACAAGAAAATCGTGAAATTCCTCTTGAAGTATCCGAGAAACGCAGCTCTACAGTATACGAGAGAGGGGGGAAGAGAGCCAGAGTAAGAAACCTCAGCCACTGTCAAAGTGCTGAGCAGAGCCAAAGCCTGTTCCCACTGCAGAGTCGGCGGAGGATGCTCGTCGGATACTTCTTGTGCAATCGTCGGTTTGCCTGTGGGGAGTGTTACGCGGGCTAAAGACTGGACGGCGGCCTGCCCCGCAGGTACCTCTTGAAGCCCAGGAAGAAGGGCATGAGGAAGGGGGGAGAGATAGACGGGACCCAGAAGCCAAGGAGAAGCTGGCTGGGACGGAGAGGCAGAAGCAGAACGAGAGTCACCCGACCTTGAACGACCCATCCACACACGAAGCGCTTTCTGAAGCTTAAAACTATAAGAGCTCTGAGAAATCTCGCGGCCGCTAGCTCGAGGTGGGATCTCTGCGCTTTCGGGGCGGCTGGCCGGGATCCGTCTCGCGGCCCTGAGATTACGTTCTTGTTCCTGTTGTGGTCCTTCGTGCTGTTTCTGTGGTTCTTGATCAACAGTCTCTTCATTCACTTATCAGTTGTCGCTCACAAGATGTTTTTATTGCTGCCGGTGGTGGGACAGGGTACCAGGGTACTGCTACTGCTGCTCCTACTGCTGCTAGTAACTAGTACAATTTCATTGAATGGTCCCGGCTCTCAGGCTCAGGAGTTGCTGCTCTCTGGGATTTCGGCCCCTCAAAGGGAAGCCCAAGCGGCCGCCGTCTCGGCGCTACGTCAGGAGGTGAATCAGTGGGTTTAAGAGTCGGGGCTGGGGTCTGATTAGTGTTTCAAGCTTAAAGTTTGGGGTTTGACGCTTGATCTCCAGGGTTTTGAACTTAGTTGTCAAAGGTCAAAGGCCCCTGGGCCCCTTGTCTGTCTCCGGGAACCCTGAGGTTATCTTGAGGAATTGGAATCTTCAACCGCACACGTAACGAGGGTTCGCGACATTGAGTCTAAGAAGTTGCAGACTCCATGGACGGAATGGAAGCAGTCTCATGCCAGGGCTGTGAAATCGAAGAGCTTCTCGGTGGCATATAGTTGGGCAAATTCCAGGACGGCAGGGCTTGACAGGGCTGAGCAGGGCTGAATCCCTTAAAGTGCTTTGCAATTTCTTCAGGATCTTCCTGGAAGACCTGGCTGTGGGCGAGTGGTTCGGATGAGCCTTGCCAGCTCTTCAGCTTCTGATGTCTCGTCGCGTCAGGGATTTGAAGGGCAGTCTCTGTCCCAGAACCTTTCGGCTTTTGCTCCAAGCCAGGTTTTGGAGGCACCCTTGTTGGAATCTAACCATATCCAACCTCTCGTGGCACTCTAGAGCGTGCCTACGGCAAAGATTGTCAAACGGAGGCTGGTCGACTCGTATCCAAGCCGCCGGCGGAGCAGCGTTCCGGGAGGTTCCCGGCACATCCGACGGAGTCCACACGGGCTTTCGGAGCTGGTACATGGCTTCTGTCTCTATTGCTTTCGTGTGCTTGTGGCACCTTTGGAGCTGGGCCAGTGCTCGCATTGGCACGGCAGGTGCTGTGCCAGAAGGGCCCGCTCTTCGGTCTGGGTGAGCTCCTGCGCTGCCGGTCGGCAAGATGTTGAATACGTTTCATGGAGCAACCATCGTGCCGTGTTGCAGCTAGGGCTTAGTGGCTTAATGTTCCTGAGTCATGTATCGCTACAAAGCACAGAGCTTAACGCCGATGCCTCCTTGAGGCTATGCCGTCGGCCGCTCCCCCTTCACCTTTCCAGCCCTGATGCTGGCTTTCCTCGAGGCGGGGGCAGCGTGCATTCCTGGGTCTCAAGAGATTCCTTTGTTGCTCGCTGCTCGCGGCTTGAGCCATCCCCATCCACAGTCCCAAACTAGCACTCCGACACTTTGACGGGACCCAGGATTGGGTACAGCTGGTGGAGCCTCCGTTGGAGCTGGGGCCTTGGATTCACGAGGGGGGATCCCATGTGCCGCTGTGACTTCAAAGTGGTGCATCAGTTTCGGGAAAGGAAGAGCTGGCTCCTTCAGGAAGCGCCTTCGAATATCTGCAGAGGCCTTCTTCAACGGCGTGCAGGGTTCTTCTCGCAAAGGGAAGCACAGTTCTGGGTCCTGGGCAGTCACAAGTTTCAGCGTACTCGGAACACATCTTACCATTGCTTCTTTCACCCAGCATTCTGGTTTCCGTGAGATCTGCATGCGCACTGGCGAAAGTAGTGGTTTGCGGTAGGAGCACGTCTTCAGCTTCGACACATGGCTTGAAGCTTGCTGCAATTCCGAGTGACTCAAAGCTCTCACACGAAGTAGTTCGAAGCCATGTGTCCATTTCAGAGGTGGAAGCCCAATTGCGGGAGGCCCTGACGCGCTGTCAGGCGCTGTTGTTTTTGGTGCGGATTGGCTTGCGGTTGCCACTGAGTCGTAAGGGGCAGCGACGCCTTGCACCCCTGGCAATGCTGTGATCTTCCGCAGGTTCTGTTGATGCCGACCCTTCCGCGTTCGCTACCAAGTTGGGGCTGGGGGTGGGGAACCCGCACTTGCCGTCATCGGCTGGCCAGCGACAAGTGGCAACTCCAGTGGCGACCCAAGGCCATGGCTGCCTTCATGATGAGCTTACCGTTCGAGTCTTCGACAGCTGCTTCACTGGGATTTGGCTTCTTGGATTCATAGTTTGCGCAGTGTGATCTGCAAGTCACAGCTCGGCCTACTTTCTTGTCTTGATGGGTGTACTTTCCATTCTGTTCCTATTTTTCGGATCTCCACAAGATAGACGCCCGTCGCAGGGTTATCCTACAAGCAAGCGAGCAGGAGAGAGAGAGAGGGAGGCGCGCCTGCAGAGGGGTGCCCCTCTTGACTTCTGACCCACGAAAGGAAAGAGAGCGTGGACGCGCGAAGAATAGGAAGAATAAGGGAGACAGGAGAGAACGCGGGAGGCCCCGTGCGGTTGCTAAAGACGATGTCACCGAGATAAGGGAGACCAACGAGCATAGGAAAACCGACACTTGGTTGAAGTGAGGAACGCACTGGAGTTCCCGGCGACAGCGGTGCCCATGGGGCTTTCTGCTGGGAAGCCGGTGGGCGTGCAGATCGTTTCGCTGCCAGGCCAGAGTTGGAAGTCGATCGGGGAGGCTGTGTGTGTGGGGGGCCTGATGGGGCTGGCGAGGGGAGGTTTTGTCGCGGCTGCATCACGCTGGGTGCTACCGGTGCCAGTTGTTCGACCAATCGAGATGCACCAGAGCAGCCATACTCAAGCGCGGCCTGCAAACTCCTCACAGTCCCCACCAGGCAAAGACGAGCTGACCCTGTCAGTGGCCTCGCTGCTGGCCAACACTGGTGTTGCGCGGTGCATCCCGCCTGGTGCCTCGTTAGATCCTCGCTAATTAGCCATTGGGGGTTTCGCAGGGCCATGAACAGGAATCTCTAGTCCAGAGCACAGTTCAGGAATCTCCCGATGAGTTCAGAGTGGGTCTGCACTCACGACACATGATTACACTTCTCGCTGTAACCTACAGCTGCTCGGAGACTGGCAACGAACAGCCGGAGCTGGCTGGTGGTGAAAAAGGTTGTGTGCTTCTCCGGCTTTTGCGTCAGTGGCATCTAACAGACCAGAAACTCCAGCGGTTTCGAGGGTCCGCCCTCCAGAATGCAGGCCCTGACCCTAGCTGCCCTAGCTTCTATTGCACCCGCTAGTGGCATTTCTATGCATGAATCTTTGGCAGGGGGATGCAGAGAAATCCCTGAGGCCTCGTTGCACAGCCCTACGGCGTGTCAGGACTTTGACCAGGCTATGGAGCACGCACATCTTTGTGAAGCAGGCACTCGCAAAAGCTTGGGACCTTGGGCCTCCGTGGACGAATAAGGTTCGCCCCTCAGGTGCAGGTTTTCGGAAGCTTGGACTGCTTTACTAAAGCAGAAGGTTGTATTTTACTCCCCGCTGGCGAAGCACTAGGCGTCCCTGCAACAAGGCAGCATCGGATCAGTATCGCTTCCTGAAAAGATCTGGGCAAAGTGACTGGCTGTCCACCCGACCCCAACAGAATCCACAGCTCCGAACAAACTGCGGAGATTGCTTTCACGACGCAGGCACATGGAGCAGGGGCTGGGCCCTTTTCTTCGTGAAGCGCACCACCGAAGGCTCAGCAGCATCGCGAGGGCCATTCTGATGTAGCTGCCTCCGAGCACAGCTGAATCTCAAGCTCGTAGCACAGCATGATCAGACATCAGAGTGTTTCCGTCGGACCCAAGCATTCTTCAGTACCCGTGGGTGCCAGGCAAGGTTGTTTGGGTGCTTTCTTCGAAGAACTAGCCCCAGGCCATAAGACCTGCTTCCCTTCGTTTGACGGCTGCATCGCAACGAAGATATGCAAGTTTGCTCTGAAGCAGTTCCTTATGTCTCTGCAGGGGATGCGCCCACGCGACAGGCAGGTGAGGGACATGTTGGGTGTTCAAGCGTTCGATGTGCCTGCTGGAAGCGCAGTCAGGCCAATGGTGTTTCCTAGAAGCCCGAGCCTGGATGCCAACGGTCTCGCAGTCATGAAGCTTCAAGGTGCTGCTGTGTCGCGTCCACGGCGTGTTTGGTGGCCGCCAGGCGTGCCGGGTCAGTAGCCTCGTGCGTGAAGGTCAGAGTCCCGCACGGCCTAAAGGCCTAAACCCCGCTTCCGGAGAAACACTTCTGCTTTCTGCTGCTAGCAGAAAGGTCTTGCTTCAGTACTTCTGCTTTGCAACAGTGCTCATGCACAGTTCCCGAGTGGGTGATGGTGTGGCTGTCTTCGTCAGTCTCAGTGCGTAGAGTCTCCAGTATCATGTTGCGCTTTAGATAATATTTGGTATCACTTCCTTTTGTTGTTTCTGCCCCCCAGTAGTGCAGAAGCCAAACTTATTGCTTGAAGCCTTGCTCGAGCGATCCGTGTTTGTTAAAACAGCGTCGTTCCTGTCCGCAGCTGCCGGGCTGTTCGTTCGAATTGCCCCAGATGCCCAAACTTTAGCCACTATTTCAGAGTTGGTGGAGCCCGTGAAAAGGAGATGGCGTCATCAAGACTCTTCAGACCAGATCGATGCCATGCACCGTAGTAGGACTGGAGCCCTGTGAAGGCCGACATCCGCTGTTGCGACTGCGCCGCGTGCGCAGCGGCCTTAGTGCCGGTTCGAAGCCACGGCGGCAGCTCGGGATTATGCGCGGCGGATCCAAAGTTATCCTGGCCATGGCACAGCATTGCGTATTGAGGCAGGAGGTACCGCGGTGAGGTACATCAGCCGACGGAGCCGGGACCTTGGCTTCCAATTCGCTGCAGGCTTATTTGTCACAATGGGTAGTCAATCTTCATTACCTCATGGGTGCGAATCGGCTGTGTGTTGCAATCTGTTCTTGCGTACGCGTTTGTACACACGACCAAGCACGTCAGCAGCTCATCGCAAGCTTCAGCGCATCAATGACCTTGAAAGCATGCTGAGATCTTGGACACGGGAAGGCCCCGAGTACTCGCGACACGGGCTTCAGAACCAGTTGACAGCAAGTTGAACGATTTCCGCATCAGCTGTGTTAATGCTGAGCCGCAGTAGACAATATATCCGCAGCACCGGCGGACACAAGCTTGCCCATCATACTATGACAGAACACGAGGCAGCACACTCATTCAGACAGTAGGTTGAGAGCAGTCCCTACTGGGCAGCAGTAGACAGTGCGAATGCACAAATAAATCAGCGAATGCAAGTTCAATGTAGCGACTATCTTGCAGTCCGCGCACATCTATTCCTGAGGTTTGTATCATTGAGCCACCCTTGTGCTGTGCTAGCGGATGACTTGCACGACCACAACAGAAGACGTAGTGATCAGTCGACCTTGTTTTGCATTGTTGTATACACGTAGCTTGTGCTGCTGTAGCCATGGCTGCTGCTGTCTTGACGGGGAGCTTCCTTCCTGCGGCACCGTCGCGTCCTCGAAGCGCGCAGCAAGGGCTTCCGGACAGGCCGGACAAGCATTTGATACCCGACCTCAGATGCAATCTCATGAGCCCTCCCCCGTTGTGCCAAGATCAAGGCAGAAGCAGTATCCTGAACAACCTCGTACCACACAAACAAGCGCTGGAGGCCCTAACGGCAAGGTTCACAGTCAGAACAACAGCCGCAAGCACCACCAGCCAACAGACGTCACCACCGTCACATCGAACACGCTGGAGGTATGTAGAAGCCGACCATGGGGCTATTGAGCAGCAGCTGAGCAGCATCCAAGCAGCATCCACAACTATTGTTATCCGTGAGTCGCAAGTTTGAGAGTGAAGCCTAAGTGTTCTCATGCCAATGCATTGATATCGGCAGTTCAACATTCGAACCTTAAAGTCTTGGCAGTCTTGTGCTGATAGGCCCTCAGCCTTCCACGCCCAACGCAGCAGCCGGCGTCAGACGCACAGAGTGACAGCTGCGGCGGAGGCAGTGCAAGTGCTCAATTTCTGTGATCGGACCCGTCAATCTCAAGGTGTTTTCCATTATCTGAGCAGGCTGACACAGGATATGGCTAGACTCTAGACTCTGTTTCACAAGGTTTCTAAGAACCGGGTCACGACCGCACCTGATTTCATGTGAAACTCTGATTCCCGCACAAACCTGGAGCCAAAGTTCACGAACACGCAGGTACGGCACTCTTGATCTGTGACATGCATGACCATAGAGCTATACCGTGGCAAACCATTGTTGAGTGACTACGCCCACACATTCGGGTTCTACATCGCGCCAATGTACGAACTTTCTGATGCTGGTATAGTAATTATAATATTAGTGTAATATAGTATATAATGTAGTATCCTATAATAGTACAGTACCTGTTCTTCGTCGCAGTCGGCCGCGCTGGCTGCTGCTCTCGCAGTGCGAGGGCCGCGTCGAAAGGCTTGCGGGAGATGAGCATAAAGTTCTGTCCCGCAGGCAACAATGGTACTCACGTCGTGCTGCCAACAATTTCAAAGTAGAAGCCCAGGCAATTACTAACACGATTCCTTGGGGTCCTTATTGCACTTGTCGTACAATCTACCTCCAAAGCCACAGTCATGTTGAGCCGAGACATGCCGAGACAGTGAGCGGATTAAACTCGATCAAGTACGCTGGAAGGGGCTCATCCGCATAGGTCCAACTTACCTACAGTCGGGTTATAACAACCTATTTCAACCCAACATCTCCCATTCGGCATAGATTCGGTTCTCTGCCATCAGGACAGGGCTCAAGTTCGGTTTGGAGCTGCTTCAGCTCTTCTGATATGCTTTGGTTCTCTGGCTTTGTCCTCAGGATGACCTCCTCGCATGTTGTGTGCAGAGGTTCCTGATCCTAGCATGCTGCATGGCTCCTCAACCGCATGCCCTTCTTACACGCTTACATATGCATGTCAGATCGTCTTTTCAAGCACAAGCAAGCCTGAAGCTTTGGGCAAGAAAGAGTCCCTCCCACAGCCCTAGACAACCGGCATGGGTAAAGCCTCAAGCCCAATTCAACGTTTGGTTTGGACGCCGTTGTTCCGTTTGTCGAGGCTTTGAGACGGGAGAAAAACAAACCCTCGCATGTTGTTGGATTCAGTGGGACAAGTCCTCCGGCGGGATGCAAGGCAAAACTGGCAGTTGAATCAATCATTGCATGCTGCGGAGCGACGCAGACATTGCAAGTGGGCGGCTCGACTAGGGTGCTAGGGTGTCCCACAGAAAGCTGTGTGACGCGGCAGGCGACTTCATCCGCGTCATTTGTGTTCACGACCGTAAACCTACGCTCCAAACTTCACTCTTTGGCCGCTTGTTGGGTAAACACTGCAAGGAGGCAGATTCGCCACCCCCCCCATGAGATGAGGGCCCAATCCGAAAACGTCCTCAATGCCAAGCCTTGCACCGGCTTGGACTCCAAAGGCCTGTCAAGACTTGAACCGGCTTGGACCCCAAAGGCCTAGGGCGGCAAGCCCCTAGCCCTCGGGCAGGTCTTGCTTGGTTTGGGGGGCGCCGCAGCTGCCCCTGCTCCTGCGGCCCTTGCCGAGGCGCCCACTCTGACGAGGCCTTGTTGTGGGGCATTCGGGCATGCATGCACCACCACCACCAGCAGCAGCAGCATCATCGTCGCCGTCGCCGTCGCCGTCACCGCGTCGTCGCCGTCGTTGTCGTCGTCATGAACACCCTTGTCGCTTATTCTCAAGGCCTTCCTTGCTTGTCGTATCCTGGCCATCAGAACCATTGCGGTTTTTTACAGGCTGCGTCGGCGGTGTGGCATTCGCAGATTGCAGCTGAAGACTTTAAACAGGCGCAGGTTCAGAGAACCTATACTAGACATCCCACATGCAGCACTGTTAGGTACTGACCTCGCAGGGCCCTGGCCCCCCGCATATCCACGCAGGAAAACCGATGTCTTTGACGGTGAAGTCATGAAGAGCCCGCTGGACTTGGCGGGAGGGGATGTTGGCTGTTGGTAGCACGCTAAACATTTGACGGCTACCCTCAAGCTGCCCAGGACACACGAAACTACCGCGCGCTGACCCTGGGCAATGGCATGAGGGTCGAGCCCTGAGCGGCACAGGAACCAGTGTCGGTGAAGGAAAACCTCAGGTGTCTCCAGGAGGCTCATTTATAGTATTTTAGTATTCTAGTAGTATTGTAGTATTATAGTATTATAGTATTATAGTATTGTAGTATTGTAGTATTGTGGTATTGTGGTATTGTGGTATTGTAGTATTGTAGTATTGTAGTACTATTATAGTACCATAGTACCTGGCTTCGCTGCCAGGTCCTGCTGGCATCTGATCCAGATGCAATCACCGCTTCGAGCGCGCTGTCCGTCCACGTTGGCTTCTACTCGGATCCCGAGGAACTTGCGTTGCGTGTTGTTGCGGTGGGAGTCGCTGTGCCGGTGCAGTCCTCATCCCCACTTGTGATTTCATCACCACCAGAATTTCGGTGTAGGCTTCAAGGATGAGTTCATAGGTTCTGTCTCCTGTAGAAGTTCCGCAGGATATTCCCGGACTCGCGCACTTCTGCGAGTACCCCGGCAGCTTCAGAACCTCTGTTCATGCAAAGAGAGGATTTTGAGGTTCCTTTGACGTCTGCCCCACTGCCGAGGCACATGCTTTTTCTGGGTACCAAAGAGTACCCCGAGGAGAATTCCTTCGAAAGCTTTCTGGTTGCGAACTCTGGCAGCCAAAATGCTTTCACATCAGCTGCTTGGCTGAAAGATGCGGGCAGCAATCGCAGCAGCGTGCGGCAGCTCGTGGAACACTTCCGTTCTTCTTGTGCGGTTATGCTATGGTGGTACGTTATGGATGAAGCAGGCTCTTTACTAGCCTCTGTGTGTCTTTCTTTCTTTCTTTCTTTCTCTCCCTCTCTCTCTCTCTCCAGATCTCTTTCTGTTGCGCCGCCATTCTTGTCGCCTTGCTTGTCCGTTGTCCGCCGGCCCACTCGCATGAATCTACTAAATGTGAGTGCAGTGCTGTCTGGGGCCGAAGCAGAAACAGTCCGGCTCTGCAGCCTGCGTCAAGGAATCGAGCACAACTTACTTCTTTGAGGTTTCCCCGAGCCTCTTGTCCAAATCGCAGCTAGGGAGGGCATGTGTCACTCTTTCGGGAGCTCTTGACGCGAGAAGCAGACACCAATTCCCTCGCAAGACCTGGGACTCTACATGCCAGACCGTGGCAGATTTGCGCAGGTGGTCTGCGCGAGTCACTGCAGCGCTTTGCGTCTTTCTTCCGCGAGCCACTCTTCACGGCCTCGGCCACAGAGAGGGAGGTGGGCTTGGGACTTTGGGAGGGGATCGAGGGAAGTTTTGAGGAGTTAGGGTTCTGAGGAATATGCACTCCTTGTTTCGGGATTTCAGTCTCACGTGTGGCTTGCAGGGTGACCTTTCTCCGTGTAGGTGCGGCAACCAGCACAGTACTACCTCCTCGAAAAGTCTTGCTGACATGGGAGCTACAGGCACTTTTTTGGTTGAGTGCAGGTTAATGCCATCAGCTCCGAGTTCGCAAAGAATCAAGAGAACGAGCCTCGGCCACACATCGTTCGCATGGGCTTGGATCACGATCCATGCGTCTTGCCTCGCTGCTACGGCTTCTGGGCCGAATGCCCAAAGACTGACTGTCACCAGCATCCCGACGACGCCCCCGATCACATCTCACTCAGAGCCCGTCAGCGCCCTGAACAGACGTGAAGCTCAGGATGGCTTTCGCTTCCAGCAGCTCCTGAAGGGCACGGCATCCCAAGGCAGGAGCACCGAAGACTCGAGGGGCTCTTCGGCCCACTCTCCTAAAACCTAAACCCGATGTTCTGGAGAGTGCAACGCCCTGGTGGCGTGTATTTCTCGGTAATTTAGGAGTTTGCACACGAGTTTTTACATTTAGGTTTTAAGCTATTTTATGAGGATATCCAGACTCTACCGTGCATACAATCTCCTCCTCTGCCAAGGGAGCTTCTGGCCTGTGGGATTCCAGTTCCCGCACCACCCACTCAACTTAATCTTAAATAAAAAGAAAAAGCATGATCGGTAACGAACCCGATACGAAACAAGTATGCTGGGTAGCAAATCCCGCTATCACTCCTCGCCTTCCGAACCCCAAAAACTAGAAGGATATATTCTGCCCTAAACCCAAATGCATATAGTGGTCCAAATCCTTTCAAGACATGATGGGTAGCGAACCCAAAACCCTATATTGAAAGTCGTCATTGGTTCCCAAATTCCAATACCGAGAAAAACATATTCGACCCTCAAACAACAGCTTTGACAATAGAAGATGAGTAGGTCGATAGACTGATTGATAGATAATGTAGGGACCTGATCCTCAATATAGTAGGGTTCAGATAAGGAACCCAAATAAAGTCCCAGACTTTCTTAAGCAGGCTATATATATATATATATATTTGCACACAT